>BJCM01274055.1:0-46447 GCA_018326385.1 Flaveria bidentis | reverse complement strand
TTCAGTCGTACGAATGAAGCTGATTCGTACGAATGAAGGTTGATTCGTGCGTATGGAGGTTAAGTTGTGTGATTGGGTGTTGTGTGGTACGACTGAATGCCAGTCATGCGAATGAAGGCTCAATCTTATGAATGAAGCTGATTCGTACGAATGAGGGTTGATTCGTGCGAATTGAGTGTTGAGTTGTGCGTCTGGTCTGTTATGCGATTGAAGTTGCTGTGTGTGAATCCCTTCTGATTGACGTGTGATGTTGAGGTAACATTAACACAGTGTCATTGTTTGACCACAAAGATTAAAGTCAACGCTATCAACATGCAGATACTATCCCAAATTAAATCAACCTAACATTTTACAATTATCAACAACCCATTTGGGACTACAAATATTTAACAAGTATTTTCTCTTATAAAAATGGAATCTTTACACAAATATCATCGGCAATGACGACTACTTCTAGTACTTGGATCTACATAAGATCTGATACGTGTGTCCGTTTGTGTGTGTTACCCACGACTAACCTGATACAACCCGAACCGACCAAACGTTACCGTATGCTTTATACATATCATTAATGCTTAACAATAACTGTCAATAGGTGTTTGATTGTTCATTACATACAACTGTTGGGAACTTGATCATCCGTACTTACCACTTAACAAGTGAGTTTCGTGGCCCCTTTTATGCTTATACAACTTTTCAATCAATTACAAACTTGGGGGAAAAGTATGCTCGCCCACTTTTCATGCTGTACAACATACATACAATTTACATACTTGGAATCAACGTGCTATTGTTTTGTGAGTACTTATCTGATACATGCTTGAGTCTGCTGTGTGGTTCTTTCTTACAACCATTGAACCGACGGATAGGTATTGGTAGTACTACTGGGTTGACACCCCCACCCTCGTTTGTTGGTATAGTAGTTAGTACCAACAGTCGCCAGGAACGGGCCTTGGGTGAATATATTCTGACAAGATTCTTTGTGTACGTCGTTAGGTTTGGTTGTAAAGCTCATGTCATGTGATTTTGCTTACTTATAACTGTATTCACGGTATTCCACAACAATCATTATCAGCATCAATTACTTATTTACAATTTAAACCTGTGAGCTCACCAACAAATTTGTTGACCATTTTGAGCATATCTTTTCAGGTGACAATGTTATTTGAAGATCTAGGTGTGCTGCTTTAGTGGAGACCCTAGGATGCATTTTGGGACTAAACATATATTTTGAAAACATTTGTTGTAGTCTGTTTTGAACAACATTATTCGTTTGATACTTGTTCCCGGGTTGTGGGAAATACATTACAATGCTATCATCTTTGTTTATGTGAATCAGTGAATTTGTTTATGCTTATGGCTATGTTGTCGTGAACACTGACTAGACACGACACAAGTCCCCTTATTGTCGGGTGTCGTCATGACACGCTTGTCATTATTTATTATATTGCAACTCTATCGCTTACCATGTGTTATGACGATCCCGTCTCGTTACATACCCGTGTTTCCGCTCTTAGCGGGGGTGTGACATGTTCATCCTTTGGATTTTGGTAAACCAACTTGAGCCTAGTAGACATTAGTCAATGACTGTGCTATCTTGATACTCTAGGGAGTAAAGACATATGCTCTCAAACATTTAGTCATTTTCAAGCAATTTTACTTGGCACTTTGAAGAATTGAGTCCTATCGCGAGTCCTGAAACACATGTGCAACTAATCTTGGGGTACGTTGGGCCACAAAACCTATTAAATAGGCATCAATTTGATCTTCTCGTAGAACAACTACTTAGTCATCCATTTAAGAACTTTTTTGGATAATTAAGCATGCCAACTTTACTAAACCCACTCTACTTCCACTTACTACATTTAGAGACCCTGCATGATATCTGCCATAATCATCAAGGGATTGGCCATAATCCCCGACCATTGGTAAGTGAGAAATCTAAGTACGTTTGTTGCATGACTTTCCTTAATATTTGAGGCTCTCTGGGATGCATGTTTAGCTAGTAAACCCAAAACGTTTTCACAAAATAGGTGGTTGCAATTTTTAAACATTGGACACGTCGCATATTGCTTTGACTTATTCACACTACTACTTATTCCCTAAATGGGTTATGCAAATTGTCCCTTGAATTTGTTCATATGTAAAATCAGGCATTGCCTTATAAACATTTATGGTGTTTTTGTGGCCATCATTTCTCACACAGTTAATTACAATCATGATCATAGGATGTTGGATTTTTAAGGTATGTTCTAGAAAGATGATTGTATTTTTATAAAGTGAAAAACTTGACATGCTATCACGAGACAAGTTAAGTTTGTAAATTTAAATGAAAAGATTTTAGTCAGTCATGTAATCTTGTAATTTTAAATATAGTTGTTTGATAAGACTATATCTTCAACGTTTTTAAAATATCATATGCCATTTATGACGATGAACGAAAGTAGTGTAATTGTTGCGCTGTTTGATGAACCAAACTTGTAGGGAATAAACATAAAAATTAGTAAAGAATATAAAGAGGTTATATATATTCTACAGTGCACTAGTTAATTTACATATATTAAAATATCAAAAATTTTGTGTGTTGGACTCTATCTATATTTCATTCTTCTTCCCACACCTTACTTGGATCGCAAGTCGTTTTACTTTTTCTTGAGCACAAGAACCGTCACCGGTCGGATCACCTAAAACTGCTCGATCAAGTGGTACTCTGCAACTATTCTTCCCCAAGCAAGCCTGTTTTAGTTTTATAAACATTTATTAACCAGCTATACAATATAACTTATTCATATATTTATACGGCATTCTTATCTTAGACAGTTAGTATAATATTTTAGGTTACTCTTGCGGTTCTACTTTTAAAAAAGGTTTCAAGCTGAGCATATTGTGTGTGTACACTGAACACACACATATGTACTATATGTATATACAGAGAAAGTGAATTATATAGGCAGATCAACAAAAATCTTAATCGCATAACCATCGTATATTTACACTCGATTAATTTTTATTTTGCTTACAAGGAAGGTACAATCATCATTTCGCTCATAAGCACCATTGTGAGCAAAATCAAGAGGAAATCAAGTGAAAATATATTATAATTAGATTATGCGAGTGATATTATTATTGGCAATAAAAGTAGGTGGTGTATTTCGATAAGTTACTAGTATAAATTATTATTTGCAAATAGATTATAGTTTGAATTTTTAAAATTAAATTTGTCAACTTTGCCATGTATATAAGAAAGGTAATATTAAGAAAAAGTTGTAATGATCATGTTTTTACCTTCTCAACTACTTTCTTAGCATTAGATGCTTGACATGTTCCTTGCATGTAGGTACCGCATGATCCCCAAGGATTGCCAAAGCTCGCAAATTGGATTTCCTTGATGAATTTATCAGGGTCGCACGTAAGTTGGGCTCCCGGCTTCGGCTTCTCAACCACAGGCTTGAGAATGCCATTGTCTGTCTTCCATGAATCGAGATTTGGTGGATAGTCTTCAAACATATAGCTACAAATGATATCTCGGTTCACGGTGTTGATCACAACACCATCTATTGTTCCACTACTCTCCTCATACACGACCAAAAGGTTATTCTTTGGTTTTAAATATGACCGTGGGATGTGATACCTAGATGACAATGCTGATAATGCATAAGAATTGTAGTATTAATGTTTGTATTTATATGAACTAATTATTATGCTTACTCGGATTGAGATGGTGCTCCTAGTGGAGAACGATAATTTTCCCAATAACGACCAATGTTATGACCATTGACCCAAATTACTCCTTTGCCCATTCTCTCCATCTTGATCGCTACTGGATTGGTTCCTTCTGGGGCGTTAAAACGTGTCTACAACATGAATTTTCATTCAAAACATGAAACCAACAGACATACGTGTTAGAAATGGATGTGGAAGACTCATCCAGTAACTCGTCAAACCATGTGATTCTACACTTTAGAACTTTATATGGAATTATTGTACTAAGTAAATTTCAATGTTGTTTTGATAGGATTATAATCGAATGTTTTGATGAAAACATGTATGTGTTAGGCGTGTAAAAACACTTGGTTAAAGTTTAACATGGTTTAACTCATTCGACCCATCGGTCTCGTTTCTTATTTAATTATTTTCTAAAAAAATAACATTTAAAATCCAAAGGGACAAAGAAATGTTGCGACATAAGGTGACTTCTCATTTGTTACCTTATACCATGTAATAGGTGTTCCCGGTCCACTGGCTGGGGCCCATTTAACTTTCTTCGATCCTTCTTCCGTAAATAATCGAAGGGATTCTCCCTCAACGCCAACCTAAAAATAGTAAGTTTAACGAGACGTCTATAATGTTTTCTTTGTATTATAACCTATATAACATACACAAAAACATGTATGTATATACATATACATACCTTATGCCCCCATTGATTAAGGGTGATATCAAGAGTACCACTACTCATACCCTGTAGCATAACGGCTCGAATGCCAGAAAACCTCTTCTCCATATACGCTCCACTGTTCTTCACTCGAGAAAAACCAAAGGCAAATGAAAGTAAGTTAAGAAAAATGTGTGTCAGTAGTAACCTTGATCATGTGATATCAATGATGGAACTAAAACGTTCTAGTCAGATTATATTATAAAGTTATATTTTCTATTGACTACAAGTAGAATGAACAATATATGTTTATCATTTATACAATACATCACATGATTTGACCCCTTGGTTCCACCATGCTAGAGATAGTAATTATACATGTCTTGGTTACACCCCATGATATGTTATGATCCTATATTCTTATGAACTCACCGGTAGTCCCACTGTCATAGCCAAGATCGATATTTGATTGACTCCGACCTTCAAACACACAGGTTTGGAGAACGTAAATGATTTTTCGATGAAGCTTCCATGTCCAAACCCTAAATTATTTTTCAAGTTTGTTATTACTTTTGTTTAAACACTTATGTTTACTTGTAAATGGATTGATTGATCTCACCTATATATTGTCCGTTAACAAACGTTAATAAAGCATCTCCCAGACTTTGTATCCGAATAACTGGCATGATATCTGGTCGCATTGGTAGATCATCTTTATCAAGATTTATGCTGCAAGAAAAAAAAAGAAAAAAATTATTACACTACTACACGAACAAGTATTAGGGACGAACACTAATGTCAAAAGTTTGTTGCTAACTGATACTTAAAAAATAAATTAAATACATGTCATTACCTAGTACCATACCACATATAATCTGTGGTATCTTTAGTCATTGAGGTGAGTTCCAATGGTGTTTTACTTTGCACCTTTAAATCGTTAACCGTGGGTATGGACTCCCGGTAGCTTTCCCATTTAAAACCGTTGGCTCGTTTCGAAGGGATGAAGGTTCTTGAGTTATGTTGTGATGTGATCTGTTCTTGTTTCATATATTCAAGTTAGCTTCACCATTAGGTGCCTTGGTGCTTTATGAAAAATGACTATGACGATAGAAACTCACAAGTTCTGTGTTAAAAACAACATTTTTGCAGTCGGGAAGGATGGTAACGGATCGTCGAGCAAGGAAATATTGCTTTCCCCTAAAATCGACGGTCCGGTGAACTTTCTTGTGCCTATTGCTCAAGAAGGCCGCACAAAGCTTGCTTTCGGGTTTCTCATAAGTTACAATCTACAAAATAAGAAGGGTAACGAGTCAGTTTAAAGAATGTAATTATGTTTTCCTTTAGTTTATTATAATATTAGTCAGAGCATCTCTAGTGTTACAAAAACACTATAATGCATTGAACATGTAGTGCATTATATTTGTTTGTGTAGAAACATCGGAGATGCTAGTACTAGATTTGCTTACTTGGACAAATTGGTTAATGTCCTGTACTTTACGAGTACCCAAAAGAAAGGGCTTCTTTAGCAATCTCAATGTCTTGTGAAGGTCTCTAAGGTGACTCCATTTGGGTTCTCTTATCAACCCTAACATAAATTTAAAAAATCATCCAACACATAAATAAATAAAAACACTATCGAAGAACAATTTATTATTTTGCAACATTTTATTGGTGTGCGTATGTTCATGGATACATATAATTATCTTATTTTAAAAACAATCCTTATTACCAAAAAAATATTCACGAGCGGTCGCAAAGTCATTATTTTATATATTTTTTAATTTTTAAAATTTTTATCGAGTGGTCGCAAAGTCATATCTAAGAAAATTTATAATTTTATATATTTTGCATTTTTAAATTTAAGCGTGTAAAGTCATAAATTTATTTCATACGCATTATAAACCCTACAATTAAAAATGCTCACCAAATTCGTCAAGAGGAGCTTCATCATAGTATCGAGTGGTCGCAAACGACGAGCTTGATCTTCCGAAGTTGGTTCCACCATGATACTAAAACGATCAAGCGATTAATTAAGAAAGTTACGAGACAATTTTTTTACATATTTTTAAGTAATATAAGTAACTTTTTTACCATATAGTAATTAGTCATGCTTCCATTGTTCATGAAGAACCGAGCAACTGAGAATGCGATATCTTCTGCAGCTCGTTGAGATGGTGGATCTCCAAAAACCCGGTATCTGTGAGCCCAATAAAATGAAAAATTACATTATTATAGGCTATAAATTATATTAAATTAAATTAAATAATAATATATTAGATGAAAATTATTTAAAGCTTACTGGGCTGTCCAATTTTCAGTCCATAAAGAAGGCTTGTCTGGGCCGTTTGGGCCACCAAAGGTATCTGCACAATGCCTTCCATTGCATGTACTTATCTAGGTCCAAATAATTGAGATGTTATACGATCAGAAAGTTTCAAAGTATACATTATATTTAGTGAGAACTCGTATACTTTTTACGTATTTTAAATATATTATAAAATCTATATCATTTGGTTATAATAAAACTTGATCCTTAATATCTTAAAAGAGACACATTTCTAACGTATCTTGATATCATCATACTGAAAACTCTTGGAAAGTAAACTTGTTATGCTAGTCTAATCAAGGGAAAATCAAGAAAAATGATACTTTGATCAAATTTTAAAGAATACGTGATTGTGGAGAAGGTCAAACAATTGCATCCTAAGCAAAAATGTAATTTGTGGCTTTGTTGACAAATTCAAGTGACTAAACAAGATGCTCGTGTCATTTTTGTTTTCTAGCTTAAAATATGACAATTTTAATTAGAATCGATGCGTCGTCACCTCATTGGTTATGCTTGCATCACGTCATTTTTTTGTTAAAATGGTCATTTCTGTGATTTTCTCTAATGATTAACTAGTTGACTTAGATTTTAAATCAAACTCGAGAGCTTACGACATTCTGAGGTGCATCCTTTTGCTTACACATTATCCATGGGATATCAGGATACAATGTTGTCGATGTATCTGCTGCCCACTTGACGTATTGAGTGCCTTTTTCTTTGTATGATTCTTGGACATGATTGTACTCATTTTCAACCTGCAAAGAAATATATTAAGCGTTAATTAACGTCAAAAGACGATTGTTTATCAAGAATTTGGGTTCTATGATCATGGAATACCTGTGCGACGATGATAGGACCTCCTTGAGGTGCAAACAATTTCTCCGCCTTCATCATGTTTACGATGAATTCGAGGTATCTTTTCATATGATGCTAAACAAAATTAAAATACTGGTAAAAATCTCGATTGTAAAATACATGCTGTGGTATAGAGATGTTCATAGTCTTTTAAACTAACAAAAACAATTAATGGAAGAAAAACTATCGGTCTGAGGTTCACGGTTGAAAAGCCAGGTATAACGATTTAATCCATGAGTCAAAATTCATAAAAAAAACGCTTTATATGGTTTAGTGGGTTGTGTTTTGAAACCATAGTTAGTGGTTCATAAACCATTTTGGCTTTGACTCTAAAGAAATTGAAGAAATATTTGGTTTTGTAACTCATGATAAGAATTTTGTTTATAAACAACTGAATCTAACTGAACTGTCAAAACCGAAGAAAAACTATCGGGTTTTACTAGTTTGAGATTCATATCGTTAGTTCACTATTTAAAAAACTAGAGTTAACGGTTCAGTCACAATGAGAACTTAATACTGACCATGTAAACCTTGCTAGGAGCAATTGTTCTTATGTAAAATACTAATAAAACATCTTTTATCTCTCTTAACAATTTTGGTACAAACTAACCATTTGGAAAAAAGAAACTAGAAAACAGTCCGCCAAACTGAACCATACTAGATGAACTAGTTATCCCGGTTGACCGAAACAACCCGTAAGTTTTGTTTGTTCTTGTCTGAAACTACATTTAGTGGCTTGGTTCACAAGTTTTTTGTCAAAATCGATTGAACCAAACCATACACACCCTTGCAATGGAGTAACAAGTTTAAGAACGATTACACACCATGTATGGTTCGTTATATGAGCGGAATATAATATTGGGGACCTCTCTTAACCAGAACGGCAATCCTCTGCATAAAAATTTCCATAATAACATACGAAATTAAAAAATATACGTTCTTATATCAAATGAAAATCAACTAAGTTAATTAATTAATAAAATTTTTACCCAAGATTCCATTCTGCTTGAATGAAGGGTCCAAGTCGTAGAATTACATACATTTTATTTGCAGCAATCAATTTGATAAATTTCACCAGATCATAATTTCCTGTAAAATTAAACTAACAAAACGAAATAAAATAAAGTAAGTCTTCAAAATCATAAACAAACAAACAGACATATCCGGTATACTTAAACTGATAACAAAATTCCTATCACATTCTCGGGAGTGTGTGATGGAACCAAACCTTACATATATCTTAAAGAACCGAGAAGTTGCTCCCGCATAGAACCCAGGCTAAAAAACTCTTCTTTTTTCACTCATAATTAAAATATAAAAAAATGAAAAATATAAAGAATAAGTAGTTAAAAATAACCTGGCCTTGAACAGGCTCATGAACATTCCAAAAAACATAAGTTGCAATGGTGTTTAATCCTCCTTCTTTTGCCAATCTTATGATTTCTGGCCACATCTAATTCAAAAACAACAAGAAAATTATTAAGTTGTAAATACAAATCAATTACAATAAATACGCCGTACCTCGGGAGTGCTTCGGGGATAATGAATGGAACCGGAGAATATGAGTAGCGGGTTGCCACCAACAATAACGGACTTGGCATTGTACGTCACAGGTCCAGGGCAATATTCATGGTCATCGATATCAGATGAAACGACCATCAACGTGATGGCGATCAAGAGGAGCATGAATCCCAAGCGGCTTCTCGAATCCATGTTTTAGGTAAATTTTTAGGTTTGTGATGATGATTTTAGGGGCTCGATCATCGGTACCCTAGGTTTTTAGGAAGGAGACTATAATGAAATGGGGAGATGTTGGCCATATGATTGAGGTAGAAAACGTGTAAGTTGAATAGTTCGTTATTATTTGTAAGATTTTGGTATTAGAGAGACAAATGCGGTTATTACAAGGCTTAAGAGGATCTACCGGTTCGATAGGTTTGATTTTGAGTTAGTGGTGGAGGTTTGAGGTTGTTGTTCCATTTATTTAGAATGTGTTTGCTATATTTGTGCAAATTGATTTTTTAGATAAGTAATTATTGATCTTTTTTTGCTGAATATAGAATAATAAAACGTGATATAAGAATACCGTTTAACAAGTCCACAAGTGAGTGATTGGAATAACCTGATCATAACTAAGTAACGGAAAAGCTAACTAGAAAAAACCTAACCAATTGAGAATTCGATGGTTTGATTACTATTTCTTTTACTAACCGAATTATATGGTTATATGTATATAAATAACAAAATTAACCAAGCCGACGTTAAAACCAACATTTATTTATTTATTTATTTTACAAATAATATTTTTTGTGTCAGGAAATTGTAAAATAATTTTATAAAAAACATATTACTTGTCTCTTAGACTCTTATTCTTAGAAAAATTGCTAATATTATACATGACTCCGTAAATAATTGAATATAATTATCAGTTGAAATTAGTTTTAATTCACCAACGTCCAAAGCTGGTGCTTAACCGATTTAGCTTTTTTTTTCAATAATTGAATTAATTTATATTATTTTAATTATCAACATTTTTATGCATAATGATGTTGTACCTTATGCATAGAGAGTTTTTAAAAAAAAAATAATTTTTCACTTTTAACACAAAGTTTTTCATTTTTTAGAATTTAACTTCTCCAAATTGATTTTCTTTACTTTTAACCCAAAACATTTCATCTTTTGCAATTTAATCTCATAACTTTTATATTTTTAATTTTGTTCCCCTATACTTTTCATATTTTATAAATCTTCGTTTTACGTTTCATTCTAAGTTTTGCAAGTTAACACGACATAACATGCATGTGTAATTCACCATACATTTTTACGTTCCGTTCTAAATTTGGTAAGTTAACACAACATAATATACGTGCGTGGTTCAACATTTTTACCTATATTTTTTTAACTTTTGAAGGGTTCGTCACAACGCACGGATCTTAGATCGACTTAGTTATATTTTTTTATTTTTACATTTTGGTCTAAGTTCTTCGTATTTACACATCGCACCTTCAATGTTGGTGGCCGTTAGTGGTGGTGTGATATTGGTGTTATTTGACATAGTTTTACGTCTCCGCCGCAACGCGGAGAGCTTATTTGTAGTTAAGATCTAAAAACCAAATCAGCTCATGCTCATAAATATCTAAGGAAGTGATCGCGATCATCTATCACCTACACCCAACTGGTATCTACAAAAAAAACATTTGAAATTTATATATATATATATATATATATATATATATATATTAATAATAATTATATTATATTATAATAGAACTAGTTTGAGGCAAGAATTCCATACGTGCACAATGTTGGAAATTAATTAACGTTTAAAAGACTGTATAACGAAAGTAAAACCACGACCTACGCATTAAATATTAAATTTGATAAATAATAAAATAAAATCGACAACTAATAAAATACAAAAAACATGTAGTTACAGAATAAACGAAATTAAAATAAGAATATAAAATAATTAAAATATTAAAATCTCAATTGAATAAATAAAAGTTAAAAGAAATTAAAAAGGAAATGAAAAAAATTGAATATCACTTAAAATTTGAGAGAAGAGATTGCCCTGACTAAAAAATTATTATTTTAAGTTGGTAATAGTAGTTAGACAAGTCGGTGAGAGATAATGACGAAGTGAATTATATGTAGATTTAGTGATAATTTACTTAAAAAGATTGATGGTAAGAAAATGATGAAAATGATACTCTAATGTCTAACTAGAATATTTCAGTAGGATTAATCTTGATGTCGTTGCTACACACTTATCCACTGCAACGTTATTAGGAAGATGAATAACTTGTTTTGACGATGTAGGCCTAGAAATAAGAAATACAATCATTTATCATGTCATGAGAATCTCAAAACTAAGTTTTAATGGAAAATAAGTATTAGCTTAAAGAATTCTAGAGAATAAGATAACATGAAGGTACATGATTATTGTGAACCTTAAAAATAAACGGTCCCGTGTATTTATTTTATTACTTATAAAACACTCTACAGATGGTGACGTAAAACCTCCTGTCAAGATTCATGTATCAAGGTTACATTATGCCATTTGTAATGTCGAGCCCTAGTTGAAGTGCCTAGCACTCCATCGTGCTTTTGTTTTCTAAGTTGTACAAACTTAAGCAAAGTCTTTAATTGAAACATCAACATATGTTCATTTTCGTTATTTTATCATTTTTCTTTTCATATAAATGAGAAATGCTCTTTCTCACTACGAAAAGCCAAATTCCAATAATGACGAAACAGAAAACAACAAAAAGTGACTTGTTAAGATGTTAACCGCATAAATTGTTGATATCGAAATAAAAAGTTGCGGCTATTATTTCAAAGTATAAATTTGAAGAGGTCCGGTTATTGGGACACCACCCCCGATTATAAAACAACTCCCCCATATATATATACGGGTCATATAATTCTATATGTGTCATATGGACATATGGAGGAGTAGGGGTCCTCTAGCTCTTACATGGGCATATAACCCCTCTAACGGTTACGTAATTTTTTTCTCGGAGTCAGTGTCAAAATTTGTTATACGTTCTTATAGGCCTATATGTATCATATATTAGTCGTATATGGCTATATAAGACTTATAGCCCTCTTCCCCTTAATTTTTTTTTGTTTTTAATGTCTATACAAAACATATAAGTTGATGTCAATTTATAATAATAAGCGTCTTAATATTAGAACTCTTAAACACGGTTCATAATAATTGATGATTGAGTCATGTATCTTGGTATAATCATTTGTCAATTAAGGTTTTTAGTAGGGCTGACAAAATAGGTACTTGTTTAGACACGATAAGATATGTTTAGCAAAAGTACACTATACATTTTTTTACTTTTTTAAAATAATTAAAATTAGGAGTCTTGAATTTATCATTTTTTCTTCTTGATATCTAAAACATATAACTGCCACACTCAAACCATCAAATCTAAGTGTTAAAGGTGTCGTTTTTATGTTTGATACTTGTGGTAATCGCGTCGTCTGTAACCTGTTAAACACTATAAAACACGATTTGCCAACCCTAGTGGCTATGTTAATCAAAACATTGTCGCCATTCTGCCATTGTAATCATCCCACAAATATAGTTTTAAAAATTTTGCAAACACAATGTTAAATGATATAGCAGTATTTAAAAGTAAAAAAATGTTGTTAAAAATATAAGTCTTACGTAACTATAAAAATACATTTACTTTAAGTGAAGACCGCGACCTTTAAGTATACAAAATACACATATCGGCTATCTCTTATTCGTCGAAAGAATTGCCAAGTATAGAAAAGTAACTGATGAATAATTTCATATATTCTTTTAAATTTATAAAATATTGTATTTTCTTAAATTCTATTTTAATATATGACCAAGCTTAAACAAGGACAAGAAAACCCTTCATCTTTTAAAAAAAATTGAATTTTAATAATTCAAATTATGTCATATTGACTAATAATAATTTATACTGTCAAATTGACCAATAATCATCTTAACTTTTAGTTTTATTACCAATGAAAATCCTAGTAGCATTATTATTTATTTGTTTACATTTGATTTTGTTCACGATGGTGATTGGAAATAAAATAGAGGGAAACACTATGAAATAGAATGAAAAACGAGTGAAAATCAAATGTAAATCAATAAAAATTATGTTCATAGGATTGTTATTGGTAACAAAACTAAAAGTTGTGATTATTGTTTAATTTGATAATATAGATTATTATCAGCTAATAGATTATAGTTTAGATTATTAAAAATTACTTTATTTAAAATAAAATAAAAGTACCTTAGAGCATTCACAACTCACTCTTCTTCTTCATCTCTATAATTACATTAAAAATCATTATTTTTTTCTATTTTTTTAATAAAATAATAATTTTTATATTTTTATCATTATATTTTCTCTTTCTCCTACCCTCACAATCACTTTCAACAAAATATTAAAAAATTAATAGAAATAAACAGTGTTTTACCAAATATAGAGATGAACAGTAAACGTTATCTATCCCCCACTCATAACCACTAATAACCATTTTTTATAATATAAAAACTCACTTATATATTTATAAAGAATTAGTTGTGAATGCAACTTAATACAACTTAAAGTTCTATAAATAAAATATTAAATAAAAAATTAACTTCTATTAAACATAATGTTTAAAATAGTCAACCATAAAAACCAATCTCTTAACTCTAATTATTGATAACAACTTGTAATGTATGCATGCAAGGTTGTACATGAAAGAAGAATCTTTATAGATGTGAAAGTACACACTCTTACTATTCGAAATAATGTTAATCATTTAGTACAAGTGTACAACATGATGTACATTATACATTTTCAAGAACTTACTCATACACCCTTATGCAGACAATTCTTTTGTGAAATCTGGACACCATTTGTTCATCTTCTTCATCACTTGCTTATATCCATTGTTATATAAACAGTAGATTCTGTTTTCTGCTGTCCAACACAACAATTCTCTCAGCTTTACAGGTAAAATTTTCTTCTTTTGATCGGCCATTTAAGCTCATTCAATGTGTCTGTTAATTGATTACAACTAACTGTGTGATTCGAGATCTTATGTTGGATTTCAGCTTATATTGATTATTGTTTGACAATTAGTTAAGTTGTGTCATGATTGTTCTGTTTTAGAGCTTAATTTGCGTCTAATTAGCTTTCTGTTTATCTGTTCTTCGTGTTTTTGTCTTTCTAGGGTTTAAAGCATGTATATTCGTGTTGGGTGTGCTTATATTACGTTATTGTTCTGGATTTCGCAGCTCATTTGTCATCTGTCTTTCTAGGGTTTATAGCTCTGTTGGGCTTTCTTGTTTGTTTAATTTATCTTTGTAGGGCTTTAGTATCTGTTTCCCTAAATTGTTCTTATATTTATGTTGATTTATATTTCATGTTTTCTGTCTTTCTTGGGTTTATAGCTCAATTGCCCGTAGTTAGATGAGTTTTTCTGATCTTTACATATATGTATTTCCAGGGTTTTGGATTCAGGAAGAACTGAGAAGTGATTAAGTAAAGTTGATTGATCGAAACATTTAGAAAGTTTTCTACCTGTTAATGGCGAATGAGGATGGGGAACTTGATTCCTCTAACCAGGAGATGTTTTTAAGTTCAAATGTCGGTGATATCCCGAGCAGTGGTTCCATGAACAGCTTCTTTGATGAAATCTTTAATGACGTGCATGCGTGTACACACGCTCACAAATGCAACCCGCCTGGGCCTGATTCGTCACACACCCACACGTGTTACCATGTGCACACCAAAGTTATACCAGCTATGAGCAATGACGAGGATAGCCCTAGTGCTGAATCCTTAAAGAAAAAAAGCAAGAAAAGGCCTCGGGGGAACCGCGAAGCTGTGAGAAAGTACCGTGAAAAGAAGAAAGCACGAGCCGCTTCGTTGGAAGATGAAGTGGTTAGATTAAAAGCTATGAATCAACATCTAATGAAGAGAGTTCAAAGTCAAGCTGGGTTAGAAGCAGAAGTAGGGAGACTTAAGTGTTTGCTTGTGGACATCAGAGGGAGAATTGATGGAGAAATTGGTTGTTTTCCTTATCAGAAACAACAACCTGCTTATCAGAGTGTTGTTGATCCAAATTTGGGAGGTGGGTTCTTGTTGAACCCGTGTAATATGCAGCAGGGTCCATCGATGCACCATGATCTTGAAGTAAATGACTGTGAAACTGAGAATATGCAATGTTTGAGGAACCATGGTTCAGTGCTCAGTGAGTTTCCAGAATGTGGAGCTAATAATGGTCTAGTAGGTGTCACTCCTTCTGGAACTAAAAGAAAAGGTAAACAAACTCCATTGCATCTGTTTTTATTTTTTTTTAATGACAGTGAAGCCCATTATCAGTAAACTCATGGGACCCACCCAACACCCTACTATCTAATTATGATTAGGTAAACACAACTTGCGTTGGACAAGCGACCATTAAGGGGTTTAAAGACAAAAATTGTTGCGAAAAGCATATGTCATAGGTTTATATTGATTTGTGTTTTCAGACTCTAGATGATTAAACTTGAATTTTACAAAATGACCTGGCTTCTTTTGTGAATTTTAGAGGTGGCAAGATGATCGCGTCAGCCGTCAAGGGTTGTATGTGATAGATTTTAATTTAAATGATTTTTAATCTGTTTACCTTTTAGCTAACTTTTTCTATTTAACTCGTTAGAACACAAACAGGTTAAATGCTACCTCTAGCTAACTTAGCAATGAAGTACCTATCATTTTTATGTGTGTTTCTGATCTCTTCATTTCTATCATAGCAGGTGCTCGTGTGACATCCAGATGAACTGCTATTGAACTGCATAACAGATCGATCTTTGGTGTAGAATAACTTGAAAAAACATTCTACCATATCACTACGATCCTGTGCTACTTTTTTAGTATGTTCTTTATTGCTGTTTAAGTTGAGTTTTTCCTTGTATTTATAAAGAGCGATGATCCACCCCAATACTAGTAGTTCAAGTGGTTTGTGCTTGACCTATGCATGTCCTTAGGTTGGGTCTTAATCTCGATTGATCTCATCGCATGTGATCAGAGATTGATCTGATGAATGATCTAACTGACCACACCCGTCTTGTTGATGATATCAGGAGTTGATCTAATGAGCGAATCTAGTTGACCACACCCAACTTGTTTCGGTCAATTAATCCATGAGACATCTTGTTTGATTATGTAAAATATTATAAATAAATTATCCATTATTTGTTTTTAGTAAAGTTGTACTTTTTGCTATGACTCTCTTGTTCTATTATTATTATTACTTTTTTCAAGATTGATGAGATAGACTTTAGGTTTCCTACTCCGGAAGTCAGCCCTGGCATAAAGTTGAGAAAATGAACCAAACATGATTAACCTACTTGGACAAAAGCACTAATCCTGTCTACAAGTCGCATGCCCGTAAATGTCTGTAAGCTCATGCAGTGGTGCCACCCAAACATGGTTATACAAGGGAACAAAAGATGAGAACCTTACAAAATTTGTGTTACCTCTATCTCATGAACAATAACGGCTTGTTCATGTTTATTTGTGCCAAATCACTAGCTTGCAGTCATCACCAACTGATCCGAACAGACTATCATTCATCAAATGCCAGGATACATCTTCAACCACACGGTCATGTTCCTGTAGCAACATTTGGTATTACTCGTCTCTTTGGCTATCTGATTTCTTGCTAGTTAATGCTGAATTTAAATCGAAGCAAGATACAGTTATATCTCATAAATATGTTTTGCATCAAGAACTTTATTGTCAGGCATTCTGGACACATCCCACAAATATTGGAACCACTCAAGAGATAACCCTCTGTAAAAGGGTTCCATGAAAGCCCATAATCTTCTTTCTTATAATCCCCGAGTCGAACATCAGGTTCATG
The DNA here is from genome assembly GCA_018326385.1 of Flaveria bidentis. Lineage (NCBI taxonomy): Eukaryota > Viridiplantae > Streptophyta > Magnoliopsida > Asterales > Asteraceae > Flaveria > Flaveria bidentis. The sequence goes on along the minus strand of BJCM01274055.1, from coordinate 29,495 downwards.
ATATGTACTAGTGTTCATGCAAGAGTTACAATCTCTACGCACATGCATTATGGAAGCATTATGGAAATGTCTTGCAACTCACAACTCACAACTCACATTTATTTCTTCTTTATGCATATTATTGGTAGTAGTGATATTAGTTATTAAAGTAATGGGTAGTTTATGTAGTTATTTCTAAATTCCTTGTGATTGTAATGCTATTTATAGCCATTTACATTTACGTTTGAAGGGGATGAAAAATATGAATCGAGTTATCTTCTTCTAAATAGCTCTGGTCCTCTCATCTTGTTTCTTTTCTGAAGATTCATACTCGACTCTTGTAGCCACTACCATTTGGTGCGGTGACATCAGTTCACAGGAACCACCACCTTCATGATCCAAAGGTTGCTTTGTTGAGTCAAACACATATGCTTCAGAAGAACCATCTGTGCTGCAATAATTGAAGAAATCTGTGCCATGCACTGTGCCTGGTTGACCTCTATGTATCTTTTGAATAATCTCTACATCAAATAACTATAACATATCAGAAATCATCTATATAGAAAAAAAGCTTTACTTAAAATCCACTTATATTCTCCCTATGATGACATTAGTTTGCAAATTCATTGTAAGTTTATAACCATCAACTTCCCCAATCGAAGATGTATATTTTCATAAAAAATATTAACTAGTCGAGTTCCAGTCGCCCGATCAGAGAAATAAATCATGGTCCACGGCCTACTAGTATCACAAAACTGTTAAGAACACTAGAGATGACTACAAAGAATCCTAGAGTATACTATGTGCCAACGGCGACTTGATGCACTCAAGGACAATTACAAATAAGCACACATAAACCGGTCAGTAATTTTTTAAACAGTTTGTCTATACATAAAACCAATAGTTTGAATTTGATTATCTAACATTTGTGATAAAGTAATTTTCTCAGAAGACTTTGGATGCTACACATAATCTAGGCGCAAACACATTATGTACATGAATTAATCGCCTGATCTTAGGAATTTTGTGGTTTCCAATATTGGTTTTTTACTTGCACAAGCCTCCAACTCAAGACTTGTGTTTGTAGAAAAACAAGCCTCGGTGGGCTAGTAAACATGGAATTTTTACAAGCTAGAAAAATCTTCGTATTTGGTATGACTCTAACCTGATGGACGAGATAGCTATTTTTTCTTGGTTTTAATAAACGTGCATGACTTTTCTATAATAGCTTTAAACATGTTAATTTATTTAAGTCAACAAGAAGTCAACGAGTGAGTTGTACGAGCTAATCAACTTGAGTTTTTATCTGAACAAGCTACCTTTGGCTCGAATTCATATCCTATATATACATACACATTAAATTAAGGGAAGACAAGTCTTTAAAAGTTATTTCAAAAGGTAATATTTTAGTTGGCATGTAGATTTCTCCTACATGATCATGAAACTTAATTTGTCTAAACTTTTGGTTCTTTATCGATGTCACACATCTATATAAAGGGCACTCACCTAATCATGTTGTTTAATTTTAAAAAATCACCAGGTTTTGAAAAAGGTCACACGACTGTTTAAGATTGTTTACATAATAATGTTATTATAAAAATATAAAAATGTCCTAGACAAAAGTTCTTGTGAGATAAGGTTTGGGACTCTTGAAACTTTTTTCATATAAAAACCAAAACGGAATAGTAGGACTTCAATGTCAATGGTTGAGTATTGTGATGATGAAACAACGACATAAGTTCTAAACTATACTTTTCAAATTTTCCAATGTAATACCAAAATGTGCTCCATTCTCTCATTCCCAAATTTTCATATTATTTGAAATCAACTCTCAACCAAACACAATAAAATCAAAATAAACGGTCTATCGATCAAATCACTGCATGGATGAAGAAACGCTTACGTGGCATCCTATAGTAAAACCCACATCCTCGTTCCTCCAAATGAGAGGTCCAAGCTCTAAACTTTCAAAATCAAGATACCAATAAGCTACATTATCAGTTCATGATAATACCATGCACAATCATATATTCATTCACATAAAAGTCAACGACAATTCAAATCCAACGAATCCCTTCAACAAATTACAGTAATCCTTCCCATAGCTAATTAACTCAACCATCAATTTTGAAAAGATTCATAGCGATTAAACTCAGACTCATTGTGTTCATCAATTCGTTCATCATTTCAATGGTGAAACCAGTTTTGATCGAAGTATGGAATCATAATGGGCAATACATTGTTGTTAGCACCAAACCAATGTCGGGTACCCGTTGGATTAACCTGTTGGTTCAACAAGATTGCCGTGTTGAAGCGAGGATATGAAAATTCGTTATGACCATCATGTTCGGTTTCCGGTCCAACTAGTAGTCTCCAACTCAAACAAAATCGATTCAACTAAACACAACCGAAGTGGTATATGTTCGGTTCAATTCTTACCCAGTTCTAAATCTAAATATGCTAGTTATAGAGAAACAAATATTTAATATTTCATTATTATAATCTTTCTATAACTTTTTATAATAAATAAAAATTTTACATTGGTTCCTTCTAAGTTCTCTTATTATTTATTGCTAAATAATAAACCATGACATATTTATGTTACATTGTATCTTATATAACTTTATTGAACCATGTTTAATTACATCTAGTTTAAATTTATCACCAATATTGCATGTAACGAATCAACTCATCACATATTTATGTTTTTAGCAATTACAACCATTCTAGTCTTGAAAACAAAAAGGAGTTAAAGGGCTAAACATGTTAAATGTCTAAACAGAAAATCTTTTATACAAATTTTAGGAAATAGGATTAGAGTCGAATTCAATCATCTTCAACGCCCGATTTCCCTATAAATACCGACCCCCAACAAGCTTTATGGATCGATCATAAACTTTCAACATCTTCAGAATTAGGGTTTTCTTTTCGCTCCAAATTACAATCTCCGATCTAAATTCCGATCATGTCGTCGTCAAAGACCATCGTTCTACGGAGCTCCGACGGTGAGACGTTCGAGGTCGATGAGGCGGTGGCGGTGGAGTCTCAGACCATCAAGCACATGATTGAAGATGGATGTGCCGACACCAGTATCCCTCTTCCCAACGTCACCAGCAAGATCTTGTCTAAGGTTATTGAGTACTGTAAGAAGCATGTGGAGCCACCGAATAGCGATGAGAAGGTTGCTGAAGAGGATCTTAAGTCGTTTGATGCCGATTTTGTGAAAGTCGATCAGAGCACGCTTTTTGATCTTATTCTGGTACGTGTTTGTTCGATTTATTTTGATTTCATCGACGTGGTTATTTTGTATTACTGTTTCAGTATGCATAACTTCTTGCCCTAATTTTGTCTATTCTAGGGTTTCGTTTTGTTTTTCAGCATAATGTTTAGTTTTCTGAATCTTGTAGTGATATAGACGCGTTTTAATTGTGGGAGTGCTTTTGTAGGTAAGTAGGTTTTTGTTATCTTGCTTTTGGAACGGTTTTGTTCTTAGTTATTTGCACTTGTTTGAGCTGCTTGAGCTTTGACGCTATTTGTATAAGATGAAAGAAATCGTGCTGAGGCAACTGTTTGTATAAGATCAATCACCATATCTGGTTTCCCTAGAGATCAATTAAGTACAATATATGGTCTCTTTAGTGGACCTACCTTGAACAGCTGATCATTCTGTGTATGGGTTTATAAACGTTCTTGAAGTAATACTGTAGGGTTTATAAACATGTGTATCAGGACAACTACTTGTATAAGATTGATCACTGTATCTGCTTTTTTCTAGAGCTCATTTAAGTGCAACACATGGTCTGTTTAATGAACCTGCTGTGAACAGTTGAACCTTCTGTTGATCGTTTATAGTTCATCATCAATAATTGAATCTGTCTTTTGAGTCTTGGTAAGGAAGAAGAGAAACTTTAATCAAATAAACTCTTAGTTATTGGAGTGTTATTTGTATGGGAATTATAATATGTATAAAGGTAACTACATATGCTTAGCTGTGGTTTATCTGGTTTGATTTATAGTGATCATTCTATATTCTCCCAAGTTATTTTGTATCTATATGTATACTACATTGTTGAGATGGTTTATGAGCATGTGATTAAAAGGTTTATTATATTCGTTTCAGGCTGCTAACTATCTGAACATCAAGAGCCTACTGGATCTAACCTGTCAAACAGTTGCTGACATGATCAAAGGCAAGACCCCTGAAGAGATTCGCAAGACGTTCAACATCAAGAATGATTTCACCCCAGAAGAGGAGGAGGAGGTGCGCAGGGAGAATGCATGGGCGTTCGAGTAAATTATCTAGGCCTTAATTGTTTGGTTTTTAGTAGTGTTCCTGTTGTGTCATGCATGTATTATAAAATCATGAACATCTTTATGTGGCTGGGTACATTTTCGGTGTTTTTTTTAATGCATTTTGTCCATGATGTTTGGAAGCTACAAACAAGTGTCTTGAACTCATGATGGTTTTAATTGTGTTCCTTTTCATTTCTAATTGTTTTCTTTACAAGAACTGGGTATGGTCTTGTGGTGTGATTAAAGTTGTTGCATCCACTTTGCAAATCGGCACTGCTGTCTGTCTCAATGAATGTTGCAATGTGCAATATGGTTTTGTTTGGGGGCCTGAGTTTTATGCTTTTACAACAGTTAGAAGTATGACTGATTATGAAACATTGAAACCTCTCTCCTCTAAGAAAAAATACATTTTCTCTCTAATGTTACATTTCTTTTCAAACGCCTCTCAACATTATGGGGCGTCCATCTGTTGTTGCCCATGTCTTCTTCCACCATCTGCTTATAAGATTATGCTTTTGGGCAATGAGTGTGGTGTTGGTGAATGATTGAGTTATAATTTAAGGTGGATAATCTCATATATGACTTATTTTGGAAGTCCATTCCCATACAACCCGAGACATTTGTAAAACTTAATTGTTATTTTCAACTATAGCTTTTGCAATTTAAAACTACCTGGCAAATATACATTCACTTTATAAAAAGGTTTTGATTTAGTGTTCATACACTAAAAAATAATGTAAGTTGTGCTTCTGTTCTACATTAGGATGCTGTAACATGTAAACATTTGATGCCTAAGTCGGTAATGGAAGTAAACAAGTGAGAGTAGATGAGTTCTCAAGATAAGTGAGATTGTACCTTAAAGTTATATAGTTATTAGTTGACCTTCATGTTTATAGTTTTTTGATTTTGTTTTTGTCTTTTTATTTTTTTTCGTTTCAAAAAGATCATGTCTCGGTTTTTAGTTCAACTATTCTTCTGACGACCTGTGCAAAATCCAAGTCTAACACACCTACTTATAGGCTTTAATTACCCGATCGCGAGTGACATTTGAATAACTCAACTCGAATACACTTTATGTATCAACATCATGACTTCGACGTTTGAAAGCATATCAACCAAAGTTAAAAGAACACTAGTTGCTATAACATCCAAAATTGGTTTGGCATAAATTTATTCAATCACGTACTAAAATATATTAATTACTAATCGCAATTGAAACAATATATATTTAGGAATTAACACACAATACCAAACTTAAATTGACGGCTCACCTTATAATTAAAAAAAAACTTGTTAAAAGTTTAAAACTGAATCGATTCGATGCGGATAAAAAGTAAAAGTTAAAACCGAACCATACCATTTTATCGGTTCAAGTTGCACCGTAAGCGCAGGTGGGCCCGCAGAATGCTTATATATAGATATGGTCCACCTAACATAACAGCACATCCTTCACAAATCATAATAACCCTCCGTTTCAATATTCATAATCATATCATCCAATTTGATTTTTATTATTGTCACCAAATAATCAATCAAGCAACTTGTAACAGATCTCATGTTCATCTTCTGAACTCCTTCAGGAGATCAAATGCCATCCGTTTGTTCAAAATCTTCCCTAAATTTCAGGCGCAAATTGACAGATGTTCAGCCATTGCTCAACAATCATGAGGAAGACGATGAGGAATCGCAGCAGCAGCAGCAACAGATCGTAGCAGAGAAGAATAGTAGTCGTAGAATAGCTTCACTTGATGTTTTTCGCGGTCTATCGATCTTCGTAAGTATTTTTTTTATCCGTTTTGAGTATCGATTTTGGAATTTTGGTAGATGATTTGGTTAGTGTTTATGAATTATGATCGCTTAGAAGGAATTTTGTTTATTTGTTTGATCAGACGTGGAGAATTAGAATAATTTGTTAGATTCAGGTTTTGTTGTTTGACTTCAGGGTCGAACCGACCATTTGATATCGTACAGATGCATTTATTGTTGAAATTCGTGTTTGGTTGGATGTAGTCAAATAAATTTCAACAATGTTTTGCTGCTTTTTTAATTGGACTTGTGTATCTACTATCTAATGCATTTATACTTATATTATACTAAATAAATGTGTGAACTAATGAAATCAATTATACACTTGTTTTAACATAGGAAACATTAATGACTGAATTTGGGAAAACCTATCAAATTCAACAGTGGAAATTGGGGCTTCGGATGAGGAAAAATGGGTCTGATAGTCGGGCAAACCACCATAAAATGTGCATAACTTTTGGTCTGGACGATAAAAACAGAGCAACGGGCTGGACATTATGGGAACTAAAGTTTAGTCGGGAAAAGCACCTATAGCAGTTTCTCATAATATCCAGCTCGTTACTCTATTTCGTCGTCTAGATCAAAACTTATGCCCGTTTTAAGTTGGACTTTTTTCTAGCCCACTTTATTTTTTCTAGATGCTCCAAATAAGAATCTTTCGGCTCTTAAATTCTATATCAATTTAGAAACAAACAAATTGACTCAAGTGAAAGATGAAACACCATGTAGATTTACCAAGGGTAATTTGGCTTTGGAGGGATATGAAACCATACCAGTTTTCAGACTATATCTGAAGTTATGGAGCATTCAGTTCAAGATATAAACTGATATTGCTCCTACTTCTAAACAAGACCTTGATGAGAACAGAATAGATATTGCATTGCTATATGATACTCAAGTGCTTTATGGTAGGCTCTCATGCATATTGACAAATCATTATATTTTTTTCAGCTTATGGTGCTTGTGGATTATGCTGGCTCTAGTTTACCTGTTATTTCTCATGCCCCATGGAATGGTCTACACTTAGCAGACTTTGTCATGCCTATGTTTCTTTTTGCTGCTGGAGTATCTCTTGCAATTGTATACAAGGTAGTTAATCAACATATTCTGCAGAAATTTAAATTCTGTGATCAATATATCTTATTCTAGAGATGTCAACTAGGTTAGTTCATATGATGTTTGACCTCTGAATTTTTTCCAACCATCACCTGACTTATACATGATTTGTCGTTAAGCCAGAAGCTACTGTCTTATTTAGTACTGGGCTCAGCTTTGAACTGTCTTATGTAGTATGTGGTCTTATATTGAAAGTTACGTAAAACTTGCAACTGAAGCCCTCTTCTTTCTTTCTAAAACATTAGAAAGTTCAAAATCGATATGAAGCCACATGGAAGGCAATTGTAAGAGCAGCGAAACTTTTTCTTCTTGGTGTTTTTCTTCAAGGTAAACTGATTCATCTTGTTTCTGCAGAATTCTAGCGGGTGCATTATTTGCACAAGTATACACCAATTACAAAAAATAATTGACGTTCATGATTTTCTTCAGGTGGTTACCTACACGGGATTACTTCTTTAACATATGGAGTTGATGTTGAAACAATACGCTTGCTTGGAATTCTACAGGTGTCTTTCATTTGAACCAATTAATCCTTTATACAATATCTTATCATCATTCATCTGATTCTCATGCAATTCACTTTTAATTTATTGAAGCTGTCACTTGTTAAACTTATATATTTTCTACATCTAATAGTATCTGGAACCATTGTTTCCTTCATCTGATATTTTACTATTGTTGTGATCATTTCAAGAGGATAGCAATTGGATACATTGTTGCAGCGATGTGTGAAATATGGCTTCCTCGTCAAACCTGGAAAAAGGATGCATTTTTAAGGAATTATATTTGGCACTGGTGAGAACACATATAGCACTAAGGCTATCCTCACACTCAAGCAATATAATATAATTGTTCACTGTATGCGTGTGTTTACAGACACCCGTCTAGCCGTCCAAAAATTGAAACCGTGGTCTTTGTGGTGTAGGTGTGCCGTATTTTTCTTGTGTGCCGTCTACATCGGATTGACATATGGCTTGTACGTTCCAGATTGGCAGTTCAAGAACTTGTATTCATTTTCCTCTTTAGTTTCAGAAAATGGAACTACTATTCATACTGTATGACCACTCTTTTAACCTTTCTCTTGTTTTATGATTGTTGTTCTAGATACAAAACTGATTAATGTTTGGCCGTTTGCAAATGGGTTGGTGTTGAGTATAGGTGGCATGTTCTGTTAGAGGTAATCTCGGGCCAGCCTGCAATGCTGCTGGAATGATAGACCGATTTGTTCTTGGCATTGATCATTTATATCAAAAGCCTGTTTACAGGAACCTGAAGGTAATCGTTCTACTGCAAGGATTCTGGTTTTTGATTTATGTACTGTATATAATATATTAATACGGTAATACGTTATACATGTTCAGGAATGTAACATATCTAAGAGTGGCCAACTTTCAGAATCTTCTCCTTCATGGTGCTATGCTCCGTTTGAACCTGAAGGCATTTTAAGGTAATTAGAAACTCCAAAAATCAGTGGCAAAACTGTGTTAAGCGCCAAGGGGACATCCTGGTGTAAGTGCACAATGTGGTTGTTTTATCCTAGAAAGTATTAGGTGTTTTCAAAAAAATAAAATAAAACCATGTTAAAATAAGTTTTAATTATGATTTAGATAAAAACAAGTTGGCATTTAACTATTTTTTTAATTGTTTGCACTTGATGATTACACAAACAATCCTGTTGACCAAACAAATATTATCTGGAACTTTATTATTTTTACCAAATTTGTAACGCGAATGACAGAGTTGGCATTGTGGATATGCAGTTCTTTAACGGCTTCTGTGGCCTGCATAATTGGACTTCAATATGGTCATATTTTGACCGAATTACAGGTGAATATCATTTCCCACTTGATAATATATTTTCTGAAAGCATAGTTTACTAGTGATTATGCATGGTGGTAAAATATTAAAAATAATACTTCTGAATCGGCCAGAGCTTGAGTGTGTTTGGTTCACTTAATAAAAACCTCTTAATGGTTCATGGAGCTTCTTAATACGTAAGTTTAGAAACATGTTGATTACTTAATTGATTCTGAGGCTAACTCTTATTCAGGTCTATAGGGTTGTCAAAACTCTTAGTATGTCATGGAGTAATAAGGCTCCAAAACTTCATTTCTGCTTTTCAACCTCTAACATGTTACCCGTTCCTGAAAACTCGGAGATTAATAATTTAACATGAGAGTGGTATAACATGGTTTTGCAGGGCCATAAAGACCGACTTTGCAATTGGTCCTTCATGTCAGTTTTGTTTCTGGTTCTTGGATCCATACTTGCTCTCCTAGGTATGTGTTTTTCAATATCATAAGTTGATAAAACTGACGGGAAGTCAAATATTGATGTGTGTTGCTACTGTTTCTTTGTCGCAACATTACATCAATATTCTCTATTTTATTTATATTTTTACATGTTTCTTCGACCTTGATACTTTAATCAACTATTGAATAATATTTGATAACAATACGTTGAATGAGGTGTCATCAGTATCTAGTTGTATAGCTACTACCATCTGTGTTTTTTTTCTCAGGTATCCCTTTGAATAAATCTTTGTACACTATCAGTTACATGCTAGTAACCTCAGCAGCAGCTGGAATCACATTTTGTGTATTATATCTACTAGTAAGCACCTTGCACTTGTATAGCTATTACCATCTGTGTTTATTTTTCTCTGCTAGAAATATTTACATACTTTATCATGTCCTACCATTCAGGTCGATGTTTACGGATGGAGATGTGTGGCGTTCGGATTGGAATGGATGGGAAAACATTCTCTAAGCATTTTTATTCTAGTTACATCAAACTTAATTGTGATTGCAGTTCAAGGATTCTATTGGAAAGCTCCTCATAATAACATTGTAAGTATTTTCTTGAGATTCTTTTAAAACTAATGTGGTTTCTAAAACTATTTTGTAACTAACGTAAAATATTTTGTTTTCTAAAACTAATGGGGTTTATAACCCTGGACTCAAACTCACAAACTAGAAAAACACTATTTACTATAAATCTAAATCTAAGTTCTATTGGATTTGTTAAAACCCTGATACTATCTTTTCTGGTCTTATTTCAGATACACTGGATTGTGTCACACATCATACAAAAATAGAATCTCTATGTAATTTGTTTTGCACACAGGGGCGAGTCTTTCTTTCCTATACACCATTGATGTGGGAGTAGTCTACAAGAACAAATGCTAGATCATTTATCAATGTATCGTAATCTAAGGTCTAGTTAGTTATTCATAGTTTTATGTTACATGTCTAGAAATGATGTGGTAGAAATTTTGTGTATTTTTGCTATATATCATTCTTTGAATCAAAGAAAGAGGAAACTTATTAAGAAATCTTATTATATGTGTATCTCTTATACCAATGTTCGGGATTGTTCCAGAGAGTAATGTATCGATGTTGAATGGGCAAAATGATGAGCAGTAACCTTTGATCTAGTTGTTAGCCTTGTCACATAAAGGAGGTTTACCTTTGTTACCTGACTTTGGGGTCTTTTATAGTTGCACTTTTGTTGGGGAATAAATGGAATATCATTCGATGTGCCCCATCACCTTTTTCTTACTTGTATTAACGGCTATTATACCTGCGTGATGCTTTCTCCCATTGATTAGATCTTGTATTTAATACTTAGCAAGTAACGTGAAATTGTTGGGTATCACTCTTAGACCCTTCAAATCAAACTGAGATATAGCTTAGATCACTCACTGTTCTACACTTGTTGATTGAATGAAAAATACGAACATGTATTAATCTTGATGTTGGGTGTTGGGTGTTTTATGTTGAGCCCCCTTCGAATCATAGGATTAGGATCAATCATGTAGATGAACACCGATTATGAGTATGCACATTTATGTGCAGGGACTCGTGGAAACATGGTCAAACACAAGAACAATAATCACACAATACAAACTGTTATTCCACTCATAATTCGAATTACAACTAGGTTATTTATACCCTTACAATGGTTGTTATTAACTAACAAAACTAACATAACTAACCCTTTAATTCCGCCTAATTTATATGTTTGACTTTTTCTATTTTGACTTTTCTAATGTGACTCTAAATAAACATTTAAGTCATATGATTTAGGATTGTCTTGATTATGATCTTCCAACATTCACTCCCCTAATCAAGATAATTCTTAATCTTGTTCCTTGTTCATCCTTGTAGTCCATCTTCTCTCTCTTCTTCTCGTCTTCGATTAACTTGAAAATTTTGAAACACTTTAATCCTTGGTGCATAATGAAATGACAACTTCTATTCCTTTGATACCCTTGATCTTTTGTTGCTTCCCTCTTGACCCGTATGGTCTCAAACAATGTGGGAGACCATGGGCAAGCCACCACTCCATTGTGGTTTCCCAAAATATGCATCTTCTTCGTTTGATTTTCTTTGATCACACTAGGTCTTGATCAAACCTGTCTTGCTGTTGAAAGTCAAACCTGCCTTACTAATGAAAGTTAATCTCGCCTCCTGCTAATGGCAATCAATCTCGCTTCTCTGCTGTTGACAATCAAACCTGCTCTCTGTTGTTGATCTCGATCAATCTCGCTTCACTTCTAATGATCTTTAAACAATTGACCAAACTCTAAACCTTTGTTTTTCTCCTTTGTTTACAACATATATATTTCATTATCTCCTTCTTGAAAGAAATAAGGATCAATCATGTGGATGAACATCGATTATGAGTATGCATATTCATGTGCAGGGACTCGGTGGAAACAGGGTTAAACACAAGAACAATAACCACACAATACAAACTGTGATTCCACTCATAATTCGACATACAACTAGGGTATTTATACCCTTACAATGGCTGTTATTAACTAACAAAACTAACATAACTAACCCTTTAATTCCCGCCTAATTTATATGTTTGATTTTTCTAATGTGACTCTAAATAAACATTAAGTCATATGATTTAGGATTGTCTTGATTATGATCTTCCAACATTTTATGCCTTTAATAAAGAAAACCCACATTTTCATTACTACCAAACAAAATACACATATAGAAATCTAGAAGAAGCAACATTCGACCCACTACGTAAAATGTAAACAACTATAGACCCATTAATTTAAAAACCTACCCTACATTTGACTTATAACTGATTAACAAAATTAAACAAACAAACAAATTAAGTAGAAAGTTTGCATGCAACTATGTTGCAAACCACGTCATAAAACCATGCAACATTGACCCATCTTTGACGCGTATCCATATCATTCAAGATTAATCCTTTCACATATTGTATTAGATGATTTTGTACTTTCACTCAAACGTTTTGTCCGGCTATAATACGTTTTCATTCAACGGTATTTGACATGAACTTAGCAACAAGTTGGGTCGATTGTTAGTCTAAACTTTATCACAACGTATATGATTTCAGTGAAAAACAAATTCAAAGTTATTTGACAACTTTATGGTTGAGGGATTGAGTGGAGCAACATTTCATAACAAGGTTTGAGTTTGTATTTTCAAATAAGAGTAAATTACTATTTTGGTCATTGTGATTTGGTCATTTTAAGCATTTGAGTTCAAAAATAAAATTTATAACAAATCAGACCCTATGGTTTGTATTTTATTACTCTTTTAGTCTAATACACTAACAGAGTTAGATTTTTCTATTAATTTATAATAAAATGATAAAAATACCCTTGGACTAAAATGTTTATTTTTAATTAACCTCAAGGATCAAAAACGTAATTTACTCTCTCACACAAACACACACACACACACACACACACACATATATATATATATATGCATATGTATAAAGATTTTTATTTTTTAAATATTTTTTTAAATCATTTGGATTTTAGACCGAGAATGTAATTACTAAAAAACGTCTTTAAGTGTTTTAAACCATTTGGTTTTCTTAACATCATCTTTTAAACAATTGGTTTTTAAAATGTTGGTTTTTTAAATAATTTTTTAAATCATTCATCTTCAAACCATTCGGCTTTAAAATCTTGCGGTTTTTTAAAATTATTTTTTTATAATCGTTAAGCTTTTTAAACTTATTCTTTTAATCGTTCGTCTTACTTAAGTGTCTTTTAAAATTTTTAAGTTTTTCAAATGTTTTAATTAAATGGCTTTTTAAACCGTCCAACTAACTAAACTTCTTTCTAAATTCATTTGCCTTATTTAAACGTCTTTTTTAAATCGATTGGTTATTCAAATGCAATAAAAGACTTAAAAAAGTTGAAATAAACCAACACAAGTAATTTTAATATCGTAGATGCCCTAATTATAATAATCAAAATCCAATTTAATAAAATGAATGGTTTAAAATGAAGCTTTTTAATAAAACAAATGGTAAAAAGACGTTCAAATAAAAGAACGATATAAAATTACGTTTAAACAAGTCGAATGGTTAAAGAAACATGTATAAATAAAACGAAAAAAGGCGCTTAATAGAATTGAACGATTAAAAATGACGTTAAATAAAATAGCAGTTAAAAAAAATTAACGATTTAAATAAAATAAATATATTAAAAATAACGTTTAAGTAAGCCTAACAATTTAAATATGAAGTTAAGCCAATTTGTTTTATATTTTCAATTGGATTAGATGAATGATTCAAATAGAATGTTTAAAACCGAGCAGTTTAAAAATAAATTTTAAAAAACTTTGAAAAATAAATAACTTAGTATGTATAAATATATAATATATATAATGTATTTGTGTGAGAGTAAATTATGATTTTGGTTCATGAGGTATTAAAAAATAACCATTTCAGTCTAAAGGTATTTTAATTATTTTATTAAAAACTAAGTGAAATTTTTAATTTTATTAATGTATTGGACTGAAAGATTATAAAATACAAATTATACTACGATGGATCAAAATAGTAATCTACTCTTCAAATAATTTAAGGGCATAAAATATAAACATAGATACCTTTCTTCTATAACGAGACAGAAGAGTTAACTTGGGGCAAAAGCAGCCCTAATCTCCCTGCTGATTTCTCCAAAAGCTTTAGAATCGACCGATTGACGATTGCAGATTGCAATTGATCTCTTCTTTCAGGTAGTTTAAGGGTTACAATCGATCTCCATAAGTTTGACATTTGTTACTCCGTTCTATCTTCTGTAACCTGATTGCAATTTTACAGGAAAAAAATGACTCAGGATGTTGAGATGAAAGAACAGCAGGCGGCAGCAGCTCCTTCGAATTCCACTTCATCTATCACTTCTGTCTTAAAGCGTAAGAATCGGTTAGATTTTGTTGTAACATGCTTATACATGTAATCCTGTTTGGATTGAAGTTAGTTTAGAATCCCTGTTAATGGGCAGTGGATGGTAAAGAGTGTGTGTTGACGGATGAATGCTGGTGCTTGCTCTGTTTACTGTTTGGATAAAGATAGAAGTTTGGTAATTGTGAAAATTTTGAATTTACTTGGCGGAATCTATGTCAAATTGATTTCAGATTTGAAAGAAATCGCGGCGCTGATTGAGACGGGAGCTTATGCTCGTGAAGTTCGTCGGATTTTGCGGGCTGTTAGGCTGACAATTGCTTTGAGGAGGAAGTTGAAGGCTTCTGTGGTTTATTCGTTCCTCAGTTTCGCTCTTGCTCCTGGATCGGAAGCACACGAACGGTTATCTTCATATCTCCCAAAGGTTAGCTTTTATTGTTCTAGTGCTTCCATTATAGGCTCTGAGGAAAAGTGCATATGTGATGGGATTTTTAAGTGTTAAAAATTACCTTATCAACATGTGTCTTGAAGATTTGAACTTCAGGTTGTGTGCTGATGCACATGTCTAATGTAACTGCCAATGAACCCTTATGTAAAAAAATTGGAACTTGTACCAAGTCTATTGGAGCTACTGATGAACCTTTAGTCAAAAGACTGAACAAATGTACCAAGCATAGAAATTCACAGTTTTGGATAGCAGTCTGCTGATGACTAGGTATGAATGCACAATTCATCAGTTATAGAGTAGATACATATACATTGTGAACATTGAGAGAGATATTAGTGGTTTTCTTTCAGTTTGCTGCATGCAAGGCAATCAGAGTTTTTGGAAGTAAGGTTTGAGTGAGAGTTCCGTGATTGAAATAAAGCATTTGGCTCTCTACTATTACATGTTAGTTTTTTATTTATAGAGTTCTATGTAGCTGACATGCATAATAATCTAATAGAATTGTTTGGACTCCAAAAAAAAAAAATTCAAAGTGTCTCAAATTGGATCCACCATAGTGTCACCTATAACCTTTGGTGTGGTGGATTGAATTCAAGAGTTTAGATAATTAAACGGAATGAAACTACATGATTTTACTGTGACCCCTTGAACTTCTTACAAAGGAACATAGCAATCGTGACAATTTCAATAGCTGCTCAAAATAAGAAACATATATAAGTTTGGTTAGGATACGACATGTCAACATGATTATGTGGTTCAAACTTTGTGGCACACACCAAGTGTCATGCCCTGTAGTAGACTCTTCTCAATCTCCCTTAGGGTATTCGTGATGATTCAATTAGATGAAAATTATTGTCACATTTCTAAGCCCACGCTGTCATCCCCTTCATTTCAAATCTGCATTATTTTGTTCTGTTCTTTTTCTTGTTTCTACAGTGAGCATGAAAGCCTTTGATGAAACCTTGTTAACTTGAATATTGATGCTATAGCAACGGCTTCATAAATAAAGACGAATTCACATGCGTGATGACAATGAGTATAATGGAGTAGATTTTGGAATTATATAAAAAAGAATCATAGATCCAACTTCAGGTCTTGATCTGCATTTGTAACCTACTGTTGATGTTGCCAGTGGGAGATGTCTTTGGGTTTTCTCTTGTGATTTACACAAAAGGGAGGTGTTTTCAATTTTAATAAGATATCAAGGGGAAATTTTGGCCTGCTCGGGATTGGAGTAAACCGAACCATAAAATCAAGACAGCATTGGACTTGCCCAAACTGATACCTAGTTTCATCCACTTTAACTGAACCTATCCGTTCAGATAGTGGTTGTTCGAGGGAACTAAAGTAATGCCCGAGGCAGCACAGTTAAAATGGTGTTCCTCCAAGGAGTTAAATCTTTTGCCTAAATCTTGCTTGCAAAGTGATTTTATAATTTGTACTATTTGAAGCTAGTGTACTTCAAGACTCATAAGCATCATGAATCTTAAATGGATATATATGTGCTCATTATTCTGTTATCAGTACTTTGTTCCTATAACTTTAACTGTTTGGCAATAGATTAGGATATGATGATGCATATGCGTGGGTTGATTAAACCTTGATCTGAGTTTGGATCACCACATGGTTTTATGAATAGTGTATGGTAGATTGGTAGGTATTAATTTCTTTTACATTCTGTGAAGGATGATCAAAGCGATATGGAAGTCGACACTGCATCATCTGGCACTCAAGCTACTGTGAAGCATTCCCCAGAGTTGGAGATCTACTGTTACTTGCTTGTGCTAATCTTTCTGATTGACCAGAAAAAATATAGTGACGTCAGCCCCTTTTTTTCTTAATTTCTTTGTTTTTTGTTTATTGCTGGTTACTTAACATTGCCTGTTTAAAGTACTTTTACTCCTTGTGTAGGCTAAGGCTTGTTCCTCAGCAAGCATTGCCCGTGTGAAGAACTTGAACAGGAGAACAGTTGATGTTCTGGCATCCAGACTCTATTTCTTTTACTCTCTCAGTTATGAACTTACTGGCGAACTCTCTGAAATCAGGGGGTGCGTGTCATGCCGTACTGGTTTCTTATTCTTCATTTATCATTGCTTCAGTAAAACAAGACATAATCAATTATTATGTGTTCATTCTTTTGCAGTAATCTTCTTGCTTTGCATCGTGTTGCTACATTGCGTCATGACGAATTGGGGCAGGTTTATTATTATTTTTTTGCGTCTTGTTTGTTGGGAATGCTTTTGTTTTATTATTCTTATTCTTATTATTTTATTTTTATTTAATTTTCTTGGGATTGTGATATGCAGGAAACCCTTCTCAATCTGCTACTTCGCAATTATCTTCATTACAATTTGTATGATCAAGCTGAAAAGCTGAGGTCAAAGGCACCACGTTTTGAAGCTCATTCAAATCAGCAGGTATTCTTTTACACTTGTCATCTTTTGATTTACTTTCTCAGTTTTATGTTTGTTGAGTTGCTGTACCGATGGTTATTTGTGATAAACTGCGTAAAATTAAAATTTTGATCTCTTTGTTATTTGTTTCAGTTTTGCCGGTACCTGTTTTACCTTGGGAAGATTAGGACGATTCAGCTGGAGTACACTGATGCAAAGGAGTCCCTTCTTCAAGCTGCTCGTAAAGCCCCTGTAGCCGCTCTTGGTTTTAGAGTTCAGTGCAATAAGTGGGCTGTGATTGTGCGCTTACTTCTTGGAGAGATCCCTGAACGAACTGTTTTTATGCAAAAAGGCATGGAGAAGGCCTTGAGACCTTACTTTGAGCTGACAAACGTGAGTCTCTTTTTTAATTTACAATTATTGCGTCAGATGTAGCTTTTGATTTCTAGCTCTTTCTACTCAAATGGGTTTATTTTTTCTTGAATTTCCATTAATTGGTCAAACATTGGAGCAAATAGTAAGGTTAGTTCTTGATGCATAAAAAATTCCATTGATCGTTTGTGGACATTAAGGTTTTCCCTTTATTTGCTTCAATTAGAAATATTTCTCATTGGTTAGGTTACTTGCCTTTAGAGCTGGCTCCTGGCTAAATGGGTGGGCCGCAATGTTGAGTAATATGTTAAAAGGGGTTTGAGTTCAGATGTACATTTTTTTGATACAGACCAAGTTGTGCTGAATCCACAAACACTATAAATTTTTAAAAGATTAATGATTGCGTAATTATTATCATAATAAGACTTTGTTAATAATATAAAGGTTAACCTGGTAGCCTTAAAAACGTGATAGTAGAGTTGTATATAAACCAAACGTTCAACAAACCATTTGTAAACTGCTCAGCTGCAAGTTTGTTTATGTTCATTTATTTAATAAATGAACAAACATGAACAAGGAATTTCATTCAATTAATTAAATGAACTAACATGAACAAAGGATACGATCTAAATTCCACATTCAAGAAAGAATCCGACCAGGCCAACCAAGACGAACAAAGGTCGCATGCGTCTAGTTATGTTCGTGAACGTTCTGTCCATGCTCGTGCAGTTTTGTTCGTGAATGTTCATTTGTTCGTCCGTTATGTTCATTTATAAGTGTTCGCTACTTGGCTTATTAAGTTTTTTTTTATATTTCTTAACGTTTAATGTTTAGTTTATTACCCTAACATGAAAATAGAAGCCCTAGTTATTTGAAGCTTGTACTCTCAAAGAACTTAGTCATATGAGACTTAGATCTTTGAGATTTGGGTAATTATGTTTATGATTATTAATTCTGACTTGTGCCTTTGTTTGAGAGTATCTATGTTTATGATTATTATATCAAGTGCTTAAATTTATATTTATTTAAGGTGATTATGTCTAATGTTTGGGATTAAGCATGTTGATTTATATATTTAAAATATTATTTGTTTATTTGTGTTCATTACGTTAGTTTGCGTTCTTTTGTGTTGCTCTGTGTCTGTTTAAATCAACGAACAAACACAAAGTTGAATTCCGAACACGACCAATAATTTTTTATTTGGTTGTGTTCGTGAACAAGTTAAATGCTGAATGAACTAACATGAACAAGGTTTCGGTTCGGTTTGGTTCAGTTCGTTTATAGCCCTAGTAGACAAGGGTCTTACTTTATCAAAGAACATGCATGAATATCTACTTAAATTGGTGACCTCAAGTACAATTTCTTTATTTTCAGGCTGTTAGGATTGGAGATCTAGAGTTGTTCAAAACCGTAGCAGAAAAATTCTCCAGCACCTTCAGCTCAGACCGGACCAACAACTTGATCGTGAGACTACGCCACAACGTGATAAGAACCGGGCTTCGCAACATCAGCATCTCCTATTCCCGCATCTCTCTTGCTGATGTGGCAAAGAAGCTGAGACTGGACTCACCAAACCCTGTAGCAGATGCCGAGAGCATCGTCTCAAAAGCAATCCGTGATGGCGCAATAGACGCGACACTAGATCATGCAAACGGATGGATGGTGTCTAAAGAAACGGGTGACATTTATTCCACAAATGAGCCTCAACAAGCCTTCAACTCTAGGATCGCTTTTTGTCTAAACATGCATAATGAGGCGGTTCGTGCCCTTCGGTTCCCTCCCAACTCCGATAAGGAAAAAGAGAGTGCTGAAAAGAGGAGAGAGAGACAACAACAAGAGCAAGAGCTCGCAAAGCACATTGCTGAGGAAGACGATGATGATTTTTGATTGTAGCAATCGTTCAGGTAACAATAATTTCATGTTATTATCAAATCAATCACTGTCTGTTTCAATATATGTTAAAGTTAAAATTCTGGGATTTACCAAAAAACCAGACTGTTTTGTTTTCTATTAAGTAGACTTTGCTTGTTTAAATGTTATGGGAATTCATGTGTTGTTGTTACCTGTGGTTGTGACAACAGCTAATTCTGGATAGATATGTTACACTTAATTGTCCTTGAGATTTACTAGGTTGGATTGTGGATAAAATCTAACTGCATTCTCCATGAACTATCAAGTTTTGACATTCAAAAATTGAACAAAGACATATTATGTCATATATTGTGAAAAAGGAAATGTTTGATATGAATATAGAGATCAAGATGCTCAATTCTGTTATCTTAATTTCAAATTCTTGACGGTGCAGCTCTAGCCGCTTGAGGTGCACATATCGGTCTTTTTAAACCGCTTCAAGTAACCAGTTTTTTTATGCACCTGTAGCCCTACCAGCATGGATTAGGCTGTTAGACCGTCTCCATTGCATACTCTTAAGAATGCCCATGAATGTGTCTAGTCTATATTATGAGGCTGTTTGGCAAGTTCTAAATGATTAAGTGTTGAATCAATAAGAGGTTTGAACCATTAAAAATTAGTATTTCATTTAACTATTTAAATGTAAATGTCTGACAAATTCAGATAAGTGGTTTTAACCATTCAACATCAAACCTTTTAACTATTCAGTATTAGTATAATGCTTAACCATTCAGTATTAGTATAATGCTTAACCATTCAGAGGCAAATGCTTGAACCATTCAGACATTTGATCGCGAAACAAGCAGTCTGAACTATTAAGTACTGAACCATTTAGATATCTGAACTATTAAAATGTTGATTAAGAGGTTGCCAAACAACCTCGACGTCTATTAATCCTTCAAAAACATCATTTTTAAATTCTTATAATTTATATTATCACCAATTTTAATTTTTTTTTATAATCAAAATTATTTTTATTTCAAATCAAATTATCTATAACAAGCTAACTACCCTGTAATAATAAACAATTACTTTGTTACTAAACTACTTTTGTATAAGTATCTCATATAGTAAAAATGAATAATAGTGTAAAGTTATATAAATTAACGATTTTATATTAATACGTTACATAATTTATGTACTTTACTTGGTTACTACGTTTGAGCAAGTTAATACATTTTAAATCCTTAATTGAAAAAAAGGAAAATAAAAATTAACCCATCTAGCACTTGTATTTCAGCCAGTTGATGCCCTGGCCTCATGCACAAGCTGTGGTTTCAGATAAGAGGCTCCAATGTGGCCCTTTCGAAGGGCGGGCTGTGGGGCTATGTTTGTCAAATGTGACCCTTACGAGTGCCCATTGGAGATCTTAGGGTTTATGGGTTAGTGTCATTGTGTTTGATCTGTTAACAGTTGAACATCTGACTTGAGGAGGTAGCTGATAGTGATTACCAACATAGGGTATCGGCTTAGGACTGGGAATGTGGCTATCAATTTATTAAGAGGTGCCCCAATTATCCTATTATGAAAAAAGAAGTTTGATGAACAATAACCCAAGGGCAGTTTGGGTATTTCGTTGCTCCTCGATAACCGTGTCTGGCCTTTAAACATCATTAACATTGGCGGTGTGGGTTTGTTGGTGGTCGCCGGGGTGGGTTTTCTGGTTGTGGTGGTGGTGCTATCGCTCGATGACGATGGCACATGGCACATTAATCTGGTTTGTGATGATGTGCTTTTGTACAAAGAGAGGTTTCGGTGATCTTGCATAGATGCGACTGCCGGTCGCTGTCCATGGACGGTGATGTATGCCGGTACCTGCTTAGATTTGTAGATTGTAACTTCGTTGGCCGCCGGTTGGTTACCTTTGGTAGTGTGTGTGTGACGGTGAGCTCATGTCCGTATCAGCCGTTGGTTGAATGCCTTTGTGGTGTCTGCGTAAACCCCTAATCTGGTGTTGATAATATGCTTTAATGATGGATGTTGATGATGTTGTCTGTGTGTGTTTGCTGTTGTTTCTAGAGATGATATTTAATAAAGGGTCTATCCACCGGAGCGGAGATAGGCCGTTACTGCGAATCTGAAATCAAAGGAACCATTGGTAAGTATGGTATCGTATCCATAGAGGAATCAGTGGTTAATTTTAGCTTATAGTTATGTTCTAAATGATTTAAAGAAGTAAATTGTAAAATATGATTCGAATGAAAAACAAAGGAAACTTAAATGGATTGAATTCAATTATAACGGACGTAACCTCTTCCAGACTTCAGGTTCAAGGTTTTACATAGAAATCAATTGTTTATTAAACACAACATAGACATAGTGTTCTAAAATCAGTTAAGATAGTAATTGGAGACAGGTTATTGTCAACAAACCTATACAACTAATCTTGTCAAATACTGGTATAATCCAATTATCCAATAAATCAATATCAAGTCAACCCTCTTTAGTCACCCATTCCGCTTCTATGCCTTGTCATCAACCAAAACACGATTGTAAAGAAAGAACTTGAAAAACTAATAAATTGTTTATTAACTAAAGCATAAATTTGCTAAAAGTTTGTCTATCACATAAGCAAATCAAATATATAAACAATTGAAACAAATATCAAACCTATAAGAACCATCCGTTTGGAAGAAGTCACATGAGAATTAGCCGATCATGCTTGTGAATCTGATGTTGGAAGGCATGATTGATGGTGTAATGATGAATGGATCCTTTGGAATGGTGAAAGAAGCTCTTTGGAATGCCTAAAATTCGTTCCTAAAGGTTAGAAGACGAATTGGAATAAAAGATACCTTGAAAAACCCTAAAAACGTGTTTTAATGAAATTTCACGTCGGTTCCACCGTAGCCTATGCTAGCCACCGTAGGCTACGCTGGACACCTTTTTGTTTTCAAGTCTTTTTCAGTTCTTGTTTTGCGTCTTTTGGAGAGCTTTCCGTTGACTGGTAATGGGCCCCGTAACTCCATTCCTAGCTCAAGTTATGTTCATTTTGTCTGCAAGGTCCCTTAACATCTTCATCCTTTCATTTTTAATCTCTTGGCTCCCGTATACATCCGGAAACTATCATATCATGAATATTCTTTGGTTTTCACCTTTAATGATCATAAACACCAATCCAACCACCATTCATCACTTAAGTTCTTCATGTAAGCTTCCACTTTGGTCGTTTAACCTACAAAAGCATATTCGCTCGTAGTTAATCAATTCCATGCAACTAAACACACAAATACACATAACATTAACCAATTAAGCACATTAAACATAATCCCAAAACACTCACATCACCTTGCCATTAAACGTTACCTCCTAGAACCTCATTTAATCTAGGGGCTTTGCCCTTTCGAACTACCAAGGATCCTTAGTATCCGAAAATCAAAACAACCTTGATCGAGTGTGCACTATGTAACTCCTAACTTGTATTAATGCATATTACAATTTCTCAGTTGGTTAATCAAATTCAGTTATACTAAATGGCCTTGGTGATAATAAAATCATCAACAATGTATCCGGTTATTATAAATATAAAAACCAATGGTTTGTTATTTTTGGTTAATCGATTCTTGATGAACTGTATATATAAACTAGTTTGCGTTCATTTTTTGAGCAAAATTGATACATATTTAGCCATGTTTACATTAATGACATATTAATAGTTTGTAAACTTGCCAAAAAATTAAAATGTTTTTTCATGGATAATACTCATGATTTTAGATGTTTAAATCTAGACAATTTCTAAAGTATCATCCTCAAATAAATTCATACCAAAACATGTTGAAGCTGTTAAGAGCTAATATGTCTAATATAAATACAAGAAATAAAAAACCATTTATACTATATTACCAACCAGTTTTCTAAATCATATGAAAATACATAAAACAGATTATTAATTAGTGTTCTATAATCTTACTTGGATTGAAGTTTATACAACAAGAAGACAGCCACAAACAAAGTATTAAACCCTGAAAAGGATTTACATGAGTTTTCATGATGGAAACATAAATCATTTCTCTCTAGTCGTCGATGATATCCCTCGCCCTAGTGGCTGCACCACCACCCTTGTACTCTGGAATGAGCATACCCCTGGATGAAGGGTAACAAAGTCAATTTATAATTATGTTAAATTAATGGGTAAAAAAACTAATGCTGTTTTATATTATAATTTTTTTGAAGGGTAACAGAGTCAATTAATTATGTATAGACATCTATTTAACTTCATAAAAGGAGAATTTACCTTACACAACCTTGCAGATGATCTTGATTTTCTAGAATTCATACCCCTGGATGAAGGAAAGAGGAGCTGTAACACCTAAAACATATAACTAACAATAATTTTGTTTTACATTACATGTTATCTGTTGGATTATAATTTCCTTATCCATGTGGTTTAAAGTTAACGGGTCAAATAAGTAAATAGTCTGAAGTATATTGTGTGTCTATTATGTATTTATGTAAAGTCAAGGGGGTCAAGTGTGTATATGTTCTAAGATAGAAACTACCAAAGCATGTATATATATATATATATATATATATATGTGTATGTAAACAATTGAAGAAGTCGATCAATTGTGATATTGTGTTATCATATTGAAGTTCAAGTGTATTGAATATTGTGATTCAATTGTGTGTTCATTGAGATCTTGGGCAACATTATCAACTTCTATTTATTTTCGATTTTATGGTAAAATACTTTTTTAGGATTCTATGTGATGCTTATATGGTGTGGCTAAAAAATGGTCTTTTGACCTTTAATGTAAAGAGTAACTAACATTAAGTTGAAGATATACGGGATGAAAGTTGATTAGTACATCTTTTTTATAAAGTTCATTGACGAAGGTAACATATATGTAACTTACGTACCTCTCCTTGTTTGGTCTCTATGAAGGAGTTGAGATCTGGCTTCACATAATACTTGCCAAAATTTGTATCTATCAGATTTAGATCTGGGGTAGACAAATCTCCTTTGGTGAAAACTATTATTTCTGGGCAACACTCGATTTGTAAAGTATCCATAGCTGGCAATGAGAAAGCCTTATTCCCTAAGCAAAATCCCTTGTGTTGAAAGTTTTTCTAGTTGTAAGGACTTTAGACGAGGTAACTGTATAATCTCATTCACCTTGCTATCACAACCTTCTTCTTCTTCTTCTTCTTCTCCTCCTCCTTCTTCTTCCTTCACAATTACCTCTATATTGTCACAATTACGTATTTCTAGGTCTTGGAGATGCACTAGACTACCAACCATGGAACATGTAAAAACATGTTCCAATTTATTGCAATATTGAATAGATAGAGTTGTTAGGTTTGGAAACTTCAATACCATCAATTGGTTGCTCTTCCATAAATACTTGAGATCATGTACACTATATAATTTCACTTGTGTTAGGTTTGGAATTGGAATTTTGACAATAGTTTGTGATTTGTTCCCTTCCAATGCTACTACTTCAAATACCTCTTCTACATGATAACAATATAATACACAAATCTTTTCAAGCTTTTCCAGTTGTAGTAATTTGTTCAAATCTACACAAGTTGCAAAGAAAGTAATTTGTTACAGTTTTCAACAAATCAATTATTTAGAACCTTGTTCTTTGATTTCACTTTTTTTGGTGAATGATGTTAGATTAATCTTGATCGGTTTAAAGTCGGATCAATGGGTACGGGTTAGAGCCGGTTAATTTAATTGGGTCATAAATGTAATTATGTGTAGTTTTAGTGCTTAAGTCATGTATTTGTTTTTAGTAGGAAGTGGGGTCCTAAGTGGTACCATGTTCACGTTCATGCATGTGGTAGTATGTATAGGCTTCAATTAGATCAAGTAAATGTTATGTGTGTTCTGTGTGTACTTTGGGCCTGATCCAATAAATGAAAACTATTGATGATACAAATAAACTCTCTCAAATTAACCTAGAACAATGATTTAACGTTATTAGATTCAAGCAATGAAGATAATAATTACAAAAGAAAAGATTACTCTCTTTACAATCTCTCTACATACTTATAGCTAGAACCCGAATCAAGTAAGTAACTCCTAACAACCACTATTAGGATATACACAAAATTAACCTTCAAGAATCAAAACTAACACAATCAATCCTCAGATCAATGAGACATTACTTACTCCAAGTAGCAATCTATAAATAAATGATAAAACAACCCATAAACATTTAAATCCATATCCCAACAATCTCCACCTTGGATTTAAATCACTCAATATGAAGAATTTCTAAAATAGAATTCAAACTTGGGGCCTGGAAATGCTTTAGTAAGCATGTCAGTTGCATTCTCAAGAGTATCCACTTCAACAATGTTAACCTCTTTAGAATTCACAATATCCTTTATGAAATACAATTCAACCCCTACATACTTTATTTTTTTTATTATGCACTTGATTTTTAGCTAGTTGAACAACACCTATGTTGTCACACATCACCATATTAGTATGTAAGTTAATTCCTGTAACCATACTTTTCAACCACACAGACTCTTTTACAGCTTTTGTAAGAGCAACAAACTCAGCCTCAGTAGTGGACAAGGCTACAGTTGACTACAGTGTTGCCTTCCAACTAACCACACTTCCCATCAGAGTAAACATATAACCAGTCATAGATCTCCCAGTATCTAAGTCCTTTGCAAAATCACTATCTACATACCCAAGTATTTTGCAGTCAGCACAAGCTTCATTACTAAACACTAATCTAACTTCTCTAGTACCATTTAAGTATCTTAAATTCCATTTTACTACTTGCTAATGCAACTTTCCTAGGCAAGAAAGGTACCTGCTCACAATGGTCACTGCATAAGCAATATTTGGCCTTGTACAAACCATCAAATACATCAAACATCCCACAACATTAGCATTTGGAAAATTATCCATTTGATGCAACTCTTCCTCAGTAGTAGGAGAGACCCTAGTAGACAACTTAAAATGTTGAGCTAGTGGTGTAATACCTGGTTTACATGTCTCCATTCCAAAATTATACAAGACCTTATCTACATAGCCCTCCTAAGACAACTTCTAATAGTCTTAGTTTTCTGTCTCTATATATCTCCATGCCTAATATTTTCTTGGTATTTCCTAGCTCTTTCATGTCAAATTCATCCATTAAGAGCTACTTTGTGACCTGAACCTCCACCTTGTTTTTGCAAGCCACAAGCATGTCATCAACATACAGTAAAAGGTATACAAATTCACCCGCAGAGTAATCCTTAAAGTATAAATAGTTATCGTAAAAGCGTTTCTTAAAACCATGAGTCAAAATGTAGTCATCAAACCTTAGGTACCACTGTCTAGTAGACTGCTTTAGACCAATATAGTGATCGTTTAAGTAAGCACACCTATTCCTCCTGACCAACTTCTTCAAATCCTTATGGTTTCTTCATATAGATGGTTTTTATCTAAAGATCCACGAAGAAAAGTTGTTTTTACATCTAATTGCTTTAACTCATAATCAAAGTGAGCAGTGATTGCTAAAATCAATCTAATAGATGAGTGTTTCACCACATGAAAGAATATCATTATAATCCACCCTTGTCCTTTGTGTAAACCCCTTAACCACCAGCCTTGCCTTATGTCTGGGTGGTTCCCCTTGAATACATCCTTCAACTTATATAACAACTTGCAATCTATAAGTATTTGCCATGGTGGTTTGTCTACTAACACCCATTTTTCATTCTTATACAAGGAGTTCATTTCATCCTCCATGGCCTCTATTCATTTTTCTTTGTCTATAGCTTGAACATCTTTTTGAAAGGACAATGGTTCCACATTACTTTCATGTTATGTAGTCATGCACACAAAGGTTGACAAGTCTTCAGAATTATCAAACATATATCTTATAAGTGGATGTATCTGTCTTCTAGTTCTATCTCGAGCTAAGTTATAGGTACTAGAACTAGAAGTATGCTGAGTAACTCCTTTGGAATTGCTATTAGAATTACCATCTAAATTAGCTCTTTCAGATGTTGCAAAATTGGGGATTGTTACATTCCCATCATTCTCCACCTCATTTTGACCACCATGGTCACTTGTGTTGGTCATATCGTGCACACGTGATCCCTTTGTGATATCTTTGAAAATGATCTCTTCATTGAAGACCACATCCCTGATAAGATATGCCTTTGACCCTTCATTACTTAATGGCCACAGTCTATACCCTTGTTCAGGGTACCCCAAGAACACACATTTGACTGCTCTAGGTTCAATCTTATCTTGCTTAACATGTGCATATGCCAGTGACCCAAATACCTTTAAATCATTATAAATAGACTTTACACTTGACCATTTTTCCATAGGTGAAATCATTCTAATAGCTGATGAGGGGGACTTGTTTACTAGATAAGCTGAAGTGGACAATGCTTTAGCCCAAAACCTTTTAGGTAAACCCGATTCATGTAACATGCACCTTACTTTGTATAGTAAGGTCATGTTTTTTCTTTCTACTAGCCCATTTTGTTGGGGTGTACCTGGTACTATGAAGTGTCTTGTCATTCCTTAATCATTGCACAGCCTGGTGAACTCAAAGTTGCACAACTCTAAGCCATTGTTTGTCCTCAATCTCTTTACCTTTTTTCCTATTTGTGTCCCCACTATGATCTTCCATTCTTTAAAATTCTTAAAGGTCTTATGTTTATGTTTCAAAATAAACACCTATAGTCTTCTAGAGAAGTCATCTATAAATGACAAGAAGTAGTGTCCAATGCCTAAAGATGTTGTTTGTGTAGGCCCCCACACGTCTGCATGCACATAGTCTAAGATACCTTTTGTATATTGTTTTTCCTTGGTGAATTTAACCATGTGAGACTTGCCCATAATGTAGTGCTCACTGAACCCAAACTCACATTCACTCAAGTCCTTAAATACTCATTATCTCTTAAGTTTAGTTAATCCCTGCAACTTATATGGCTTAGTTTTCTATGCCATAGTATAGCAGAACTAGACTTCTTGCCTTCTTTTATAGGCACATTAGTGACATTCACTTGACTATCCAACACACATAACAGGTTATTGCTAGTTCTTGACCCAAGCACCATTACCATGGACCTCTTTACTACCTTAGCTTTATCATTTTACAAGCTTACACTACACCCATCTCTTTTAAATGTGCCCAATGAAATTAAGTTCTTGGTTAACTGAGGAATGTACCTGACATTGTAAAGTTCCATGGTAGTGCCATTATTCAAACTCAAGTTGATCACACCCTAACCTTGTATGGTGTAGGTTCTATCATCATCCAGCTTCACCTCACCAAGATCTTCAATCTTTAGCTTCTTAAAGAGTTCCTTATTGGGTTTCATGTGGTAGGAACATCCAGAGTCCATTATCCATAAGTCACTTTCAATTCCGTTATACACCATTAATACATCTAAGCTTTCATACCCATCAGTGGAATATCCGATGATAGACTTCCTTGACTCTTAAAATTGCCACCATCACCCTTCTTATTTATCCTCTCATGGCATTCCCTTTTGAGGTGCTTATCTGATTGGTAGATATAGCACTTGCTTTCGAACCTTGACTTGTACTTATGTTGATTATTGTTCTTGAAACTTCTTTGATCAGGTCTTCCCCTGACCATTAACCCATTGCTGCTTGAATTGTCTTGGTTCTCAGATCTCTTTTTCAATTCCCTTGAATTCACTATAAACAAGACTTCTTCCATGGTGAGTGTCTCCCTTCCATACACGAAGGTGTCCACGAAATGCCCATATGAGTGTGGTAATGATGTCAAGAATATAACAACTTGATCTTGATCATCCAAGATCACATCAATGTTGCCTAAATACAACACTAATTTGTTGAATTCATTAACATGATCCTCTATTGTTTTACCAGCTGTCATATGAAAAGTATACAGTCTTTTTTCGAGTATAGTTGATTTGCTAGAGACTTTGTCATGTACAAACTCTCTAGCTTTGACCTTATCCCAGCTGTAGTGGTTTCTGATATGATAATAATTATACATGTTTACAATATATATTTC
>BJCM01274044.1:19261-32420 GCA_018326385.1 Flaveria bidentis | reverse complement strand
GAGATATGGTAGTCAGGACATTTCCCTGACTTACCTTTTGTCACCAACTAAAGTTGGTAACATGTACTATCATAAAAAGGTAAACAGTAGAATAAAGTATGGTCAACAACATGGCTCTTTGGGAAGAAGTCATGCTGTATCAGAAGTCTGCAGCGGAGTGTCAGAGACCATACTTGTGTCCACTGGTCATAGCAGTGTCTTCCGAGATATGGTAGTCATAGCAGTGTCTTCCGAATGTTAAATGGCTTCGGAAGAGTAAGTACTTCCGAAGCCACTTATACTTCGGAAGAAGCTGCTTCTTCCAAGGCTTGGAGACTTCTTCTTTTCATCATACTTCGGAAGTGATCTTTACTTTATTCTTCTAAGTCTTGAACTTCGGAAGTATGCACTTGTCTTCGGAAGTAGAGTTCTGCCTTCAGAAGTTGGTCTTTCCCTTTGTCTTCGGAAGAACTCTACAACCTTCGGAAGTTCGATATTAAGCTTCGGAAGCCTTTGCATGCAGCATCAAAAATAACTTAAGTGACATAATTTTGGTTGCATTAGCCTTCTTCTTGATCCAAAAAAAATAATTAAAATAGGAAGTTATAGTAAGAAAATTTTTAAAAATAGTTTTTTTAAAACGTTATTTGGAAATAAAATTTTACTTTATCTTTGAAAAAAATAGGAAGTTATTACTTATAGTTATTACACATAAGTAATTCCAATTATATCATGTCTTAACATATCGTTTTATAATTAATAGTTTTTATTTTATTTAATATTTTATTTATTCAACCCGTGTAATACACGGGTTCACTAAAGCTAGTATAGTTATATATATGTATGTATGTATTATAATTATGAGTCTTCTTTATCTATTAAATTTATCAGTATAAACCATTATGATTTTGAGTAGATATATGATTTCAAACCGCTAGAATTGAATCTCAAAACAAGTAAAACTGATGATGAACACGTCCAATCCGACTGGTTTGGTGTTATGGACTAAAACCATTGTAAAGTATGAGATTTGTCCTGCATCGGTTGTATATGAAATTGATATGAAGTTTATAGGTTAAATGAGTTCTCTCACCCATCAAACTTATCTTTTGAATTGAGTTTTTCCGTTTGATCCCTAACATTTGGTTTGTCGTTTCTAGAAATTGAATTTAGTAGTCTGGTCTAGAATTTTTCTTACTCCGATCAAACCACCCCTGAATACACCTAGATTGGATCATAACTTACGTATCTGTGGTTGACTGCAATATGAGAAAACAAAATTTTAGGGTCCAAAGTTCAAATATTCAAGTCATGGACCCTGCCATGAGTCCTTGACCATCACTTCTATTTTTTCTTAGCTGAAAACTTATGAATATAGATATCTATATGATATGTTATGTCTCTTTAATCATGTTAGAACAATATATATTTGTAGTCATGATCACATATAAAACCCTAAAGTCGTGTATCATCGTTTTTCTTATGCAGCAGATTTTAATTCTATAAGTGAATAGTAAATGCATGTCTTACACGATTAAAATTCACGTATCAACTTTTTGTTCGTGTATCACACTTTATGTTTGTCAATGCATACACCTTTCACAAGTGTTTTATCATAAAATCAACTATTTTTATGTTTCTCTAACTCTATTACATATTAAATTATTCATTCCAGTTGTGTTATTTAACAAATAAAGTAAGTTGCTTGAAAATAATGTCACTCAAGAAGATAATGTCACAAGATTCATCGTCTATATACTCATTACGTTGATGATATGGTCTTTATCTCGAACTGTTAAAGACAAATTATTACACTGCATCATCCCGGCCACCACGGAAACAAGGTGGATCAACGGTTATTGTGTTGACTCATGTCACTCTACATCATTGGTTATATACAAATAATGTTGATAAACGACTATTACATTGAAATGATGCTTGTTTTTTGTTGTAAGAAACGTATGATATGACCTTACAGAGTTACCACACACCATGGCTTGGTTGTAATCAAAGTTTGTCTAAAAGCAATGAGCTCGAGAGGAAAAGATGAAACATAATTTTACAAGATGCATATGTCAGCCTATTGTGACAGTACACACCCCTAATCATGCGATTGTTTCCCACATTTCTTTCTCTAATTCTACCTTTTCTGGACAAGTATTACAACCTTGAGAGGAGAGAAATATGAAAACCATTTCTTAAACCACAATGTGACATGTAGAATGATGATGTACTTTTCTCACATGAAAAACCTAAACCGTTTACAAATGCAACTTCCTTTACCAACGAGTCAATATTTTATGGTAGATATTGGGAATTTGTCTGTAAATTACAACATGATGAGCTGTTTTTTATACTAGTTGAGCGGTGATATTCGAGTTATAATCGTAAAAAAAACATTTATATGTTCATTTATGGCATAAGAGTCTAATACGTTATATGTGAGCAAAAGGATGGTACACAATGTTAGGGATGCTTATCTCATGATTACAAACGTATTTCTTTTCCAACGGTTATAATGGTACAACACTTCTAGAAAAATAATCACTTTCACCATTTTCTATTTGATGTCTTTTAAGAATATCAATCACCTCTTACGTCTTATATGAATCATTTTAAGATCCTGAAAAGGACATACAACCTTCTACGCGATTAATATCTTCTGTTTAGTGGTTTTAACTTTTAAGTTCCTTAAAATGCCAAGTAGGTCTTAAACTACTATAATATTCACACTTATGTTTTAGTTCTAAATAACTTGAATAATTAAAGTTACAATCATAACTATAAGTAATATTGTCACATTTATTATTATCGGTCTTGCAATTACTTCATTATCATACCATAACCAAAATTATTTTTTTATTACTATTTTTCAGTTATCTTTTTCAAGAAGCTTTTGGATGATACTCTCATTAGTTAATCTGCGTGATTAAAACAAAAGAACACATATATCGTTGTATTGGTAGGCACGTTGCTCCTTCGTTGAATCCTAAACTTGCTGTTATTTATTTATTTTTTTTCTCTTTAAAAGTAATGGGCTTTTTAGCTATGGTTCTTAAGTAAAAGTCCATAGAGAAACCCGAGCCTTGTTTCCTTTTGTTGCCTCTTGCGGTGTTAAAGCCGGTTCTGGTTCGATGTGGGTTTTAACCTGTTTGGTTCTGGTTTCAAACCAGTTGGTTCAAGGCCAACCATAACCAGTTTGGAACCAGCGGCTTTTTCGGGTTGGGATCGATCCAGATCCGGAACAAGTTTTTTTATGCACTACTACCAACCAGTCACCGTTGCCAACAGTCATTGCTACCACTGTCACTGATGTTAACCACCAATGACGTTAACCACCACTAAGGTCCACACAATCACTGCCACCACCTTTATAGACTCAACCATCCGACAATCACTGCGACATGACCATCTTTGCCACCAAGAGTGACACGCCTGTTGTCTCTATCATTGATGCAGCCACCACCTAGCTTTCAGACGCAACCATCCCCAACCCAATCACCAGTCCATTTTCATGTTTGACGCCACCATGACTATCACTACCAAACGGACACCAGCAACACCATCCTGCAGTCACTGCCACTTTCTCTGTTGACGCATCTTTCACTGCAGCTATCTTGCCACCCTCACCATCAGCATCGACACCACTAACACTTAGTTCAACACTAGCTGGCATAGAAATAAACACAGGCTAACACATTTGATGAACTCTTTTTAAAACAACTTATTACAACCCAATCTCATTTTAGTCTGAACCTGTTTTGACCCAAACCAAATTACTATCCGGTTAAAAAAACAATTATTATGACCCAAATTCATATTCACTCCAACTAATTTTGACCCGAACCTAGTTTGGCACAAACACGTGTCATACCGGCACCCGACCTGACCCGAACGTTATGCAATGCTTTTGCAATAAATGTAATGATTGACTGCTAGGCCAACCCCATGGAGTGTATCTTTAACTATTACTCAGCCAAGACAAATGGACCTAGAGTTGCTATGTCTTGACATCTATGAGTCAAATGAACCCAGAGGTTACCACAAAAACAAAATGAGTTAAGGCTCAAGATGTATATGGTTGTGGCTGTTATGAGAGTTATAACAAAGGATAAAGCTGTAATTAAAACCCTTAATATAATGAAAGTTTTGTTATTTGCAAAATACTATGCACAATTATCTGCCCTTGAACCCGCCATTGATAAAGGTTAGGGCAGAATGAAAAAAGACACAAAACTAGAAAATTTAAACATCCTTACCCACAAAAGCTTACCGTGAGCATGTCACTTAAAACCACCCGGAGCCCCAACCGAATTCATCATCCGTTGTGTCATGAAGGTCATACTTAAACCTCTGTATTAAAATTCCAATATTAGAGAAAATTTGACTAAGTGAAAAGGCAAGTACCTCAAACAACCAACATGCTTTTGATTTTTTCTCACAAAAGTCGCTCAACAATTTTTAACTTATTATTAACCAACATACTTTCTGTTTTTACTCATAAAAATCTCAAAACAATACTACGTACATAAAAACCAATATACTTATTGTTTTTTTTCATAAAAGTCCCTCAACTTAAAATTCTTCCAAATGATGAGGTTGAACAAAATCATGCAAAAAATATTCTTACAAGCGCATACCTTTTAAACCTTTTTTTTGCTTACATGTTAAACATTAAAGTATTTTTTTTGTATTTTTTTCCACTTACAAGCACATACTTTGTGTTCTTTACAGATTTTACTGCACAGAGAGAAACGGACTTGTGCTTAATTTCATGTAAATGTCAATTGATACAAGATATATGCTTGTTTTCTTTTGTGAAATAAAATGGAAAGTTAAGTACTTAAATTAACCTGAAGTCTAATCCTTTCATAAAAATATATTAGCAAATAACCATCATTTGTTACTGTAACATCACAAACGAATCTCAGAAAAATATGAAGAAGATATCATTGACATTTTACGTACTGACAGCTTTAAGAACAAATTAATTGCCCGCTAATGAATAATTGTGTTATTTTAAGTATGAGAATACTACCTGAAATCTAAACCATATCATTCATAAATACATATTAACAAACCATTATTTCAATTCATTGTATTTATACGGAAAAAAAGGATAACTTATAAAACATAAAAATAACACACTAAAATATAAAATCACACACTACTTAAAAAGATTTAAAAAACTTTCTAATACACGTAAGCAAAAAACTTGTTAAAAAGTATGTTTTCATAAGTAAAATAAATACAATATGTTAAGTGATTTTTGTAAGAAAACTTAATAATTTTGTTTAAATTTAACATGTGAAGGGCCTTTTAATGTTTAAAATATATCTAAGAGACATTCATGAGATAATTTAGAATTATGGTTTTCGACATACAAAAATTGTTGAGTGGTTTTCTTATATGTGAAAAAAATGTTGAGGGATTTTTACGAGAAAATACTTTCAAACAGAAAGTATTTAGGTTTTTTATATGCAAAAAAATTGTTAAGGGATTTATTGTGGGAAAAAACAAAAAATGCCTTGGTTTTTGGTATTATTTGCCTTGAAAGAAGAGTTTTAGATTTAGCAAAACATAATAGAAAAAATGAAGAAATCCTAAACAAACCTTGTTGATGTCAGATAGTACAGCATATGCCTCCCCAATTATCTTAAAAAGCTTGTCCGCATCCTTATGGATGGTTGTGAAAATTTCTTTCCAAACATGACCATCTAATCCATTCTCACTTCTTGCTAGGAACTTACCAGCCTGCATTCAAAGATAATAAGTTACAAGTACTATATTTAAGCCAAAAGTGAGTTCAAATGAGAACCATTAAATAATTATCATAAGTAAAAGGAACGAGATTTTAGCCTTTAATAATGGAAAAGACAAGAAAAGGATAGTCGCAATTCATGGACTAAAACAGACAATAGAGGGAGATCTCAATCACCCATTGAAATATGATCCAAGGGCTAAAAAGGTAAATAGCAGTTTCTTTAGTTCCTAATTATTTAACGTTTCTCATTTCAACCTTCCATATATGCTTATACCAAATAAGAAAAATGAAACAAGGAAATAAAAACCTTGTCCGGATGATGTCTGAGTGCAGCTTTATGGTATGCTTTTTTAATTTCTGAACCAGATTCAGACCCTTTTAGCCCCCTAGCATCGCAATGAAATGAGAATACAACTGTTAATATAGTTAATGATAAGTAACCAATATAATGAAAACTTACAGGATGAGGTAGAGATCCATATTTATTCCTTTTTTCATGTTTTTATTTATAGAAGAAAGATGTCGACGAGCTATTGTTAAATCCTCAGCATATTGCGTCTCACTTCTCTTTTCAAGAAGAGAGATTAGTCTCTGATAATCAATGGCTGCATGCTCATAGTCTCTAATTTTCTCATGTAGTTTTGCTCTCCTAGAAATTGCCTGCATTAATGTTTATCATCTATAAGAAGCATGAACAGTTTTCTAAATACAAATAAAGTGAAAACAAACCTTCATGTAATCTCCATCAAGAGCTATGGCAAGATTGCAATCTGCAATGGCATCAGTGACTTCACCCAAAGCTTGGAGCGCAGCAGCACGGTTGCATAAGCAGATAGCAGAGAAAGACTTTGATTCAACACTTTGCATTATAGCATTACTGTAATGCTTCACTGCTTCTCTATACTTCCCACCTTTAAAGGCTTCATTTCCTGCATTCTGAAGCATTGTATAATATGTGTAACATGAAAAATCATAAGTCAACTGAAAGTCTACAAGGTCAAACATTTCAAATAAATAGGAAGCTGAAATCACATAATATACTTTCACACCTTACAACGAAGAAGTTCACTGATAGTGGCAGATGAAGAAGTGGATGGTCCCTGAGTTCTGCATTGTGGGACAAAAAAATACATAAAACTATCAAACCTCACTTCTTTCAGAAAACATTTATACATATGTCGCGTGCAATGATTATTACTTGGTTTCAGAAGGTGCCAATCGCTCATATTTCTCAAGGGTAGCAAGGGCCAAGTCAAACTTAGCCAAATGAAAGTATGACCTAGACATCAGGCTCCATCTCCAAAGCTTCAATGGTCGGGTTTGATCCTCATTTGACATGTGATTGCTATCATCAGTGGTGGCGCAGTTCTTTTCAGCAAAGGTAAGTGATTCCTCGCACATTTGAATCACCTCTTCATACTTATGCAGCTGTTAATATTCCAAATATGATAAAACCAATGTAGCCAAAGGTGAGAATAACAATACCTCAAAATAACATGATCTGATTCACCTATTAATGAAATACTAGTTAAACTGTGAAAGCTAATACCATAAAGAGAGCTTCCCCTTTCATTTCAAGTAGTTTCTCTGAATAGCGGCTTATTGACAAGGCCTCCGTAATAACTTCCAAAGCAGCAGTTGCTGACTCAAAAGTTTTATGTTGCAAAAGTTCACCCAACTTGTACATATAATTAACCGCTTTCTGCCCATCAAAAAACTCTAAATCAGAACCCAGCACAATGAAGGATTTAAATACTAAATTTCATAATTCGACACACACTAATCTTTATGTAACCAGATAGGTTCTTGAATCCAGACTAGTTTGACCATGAATGCTGCTTACAATTGCAGTAGTAAAAAAAGGTTATCAATGTTAATAATAGTAAATGTTACCTCAGCATTTTGTAGACCATCAGATGCATCAATAGCAAGCCTTCTATCCAAACAAACCATTCCAGAGTCCAAGCATTTTTTGTAATTGTAGAATGCATTATCAATATCCCCAAGAATCAGATGGCAGCTAAGAAACACGAAGCATAAGTAAGTAAAATTTGTATGATAAATAACAATAAAATTATACAAGTCAAATTTAAGCCTACATAATCACATAAAAATTAATAGCACTTTGCTGTGAAATGAAATACCAATTAAAAAGATTGAGGTGATATTAACAAATATAAATGTGTGTGTGTGTGTGAGAGAGAGAGAGAGAGACTTGTAAGAAAAAGAAAAGACTGAAATCTTACTTGCCAGCTGTTAGGCAGACCTTTAGAAAGCCAGGATCTAAAAGAGTTGCTGCTTTACAGTCATCTAAAGCTTTCCTAATCTTCCCAAGCGACATCCTTTTAGCAGCACGATTGCTGTAATACAATACAAGAGCCTCAAGTTCTGGTGCTTTAGAACATATATCTGCACCCTCAACCAACACAGAAGCTATAGCTTTTGCTGCTTTTCTCCATTGTTCTGTCTCTACCTTCATCTTCATCACTTCAAAGTCTGCTGTCTCGTTTGCTTCTTCAAGCTCTTTTATTTTCTCATTCAACTCATCTTTAATTTCTGTAAATTCATTATTCAAAGTCCACCACTTCATATTCAACTCCTCATCCTTGTCTCTCAAGTATGATAACTCTTTTCTGCTTTTTTCCAACTCCTCTTGAAGCCTTTTCATGTCAAGAGTCATTTCCTCGTTTTTTATTTGACATGAACTCAATTCAGTAGTAGCTTTGCTCAGTCTATTGTTCAAACTGTCAATTTCTTGGTCGCGCAATTGTAGTTCTTTTTCTTGAAGTTGTATTTTTGCAAACAACGGATTCGGAGGTAACGGGTTTAATATAGGCTTTACTGTTTCTATATTTGTAAATTCTGTGGCATTACCTTTTACTGGGTCATTAACAGAAACTTGATTTCCCCTGAAACATTTAGCAACTTCTTTCAAAAATCTGACTAAACATATGATGCAGATATACTCAAAAGTGAAAGTGGTATTACCACCAATTATTGGAACCAAAATTAGAGCAAAGTAAGTTTATCAGGGATCTAAAACATACAACAGACCTCCAATTCCTACACTGACTTACTTTAATTGTCATGCAATAATTTTCTAGCTTTTATTCGTAAAAATTAATCCTGTGTCCTTACATCTTAGAAGCAATAATCTCCGCAAGCAACAAACTGAATAATAAACATAAAACAATACGGCTACGGGTAAGGGGGTGTTTGGATGTGCCTCTACTCTGAAATTATCCAACAACCAAGTTTTAGTATTGGTTAAAAGTGACAACAAAACTGATATTATCATTACTAATGTAAAATTATCTGAACCTAATTCCTCAAATTCACAAAAAGCACCATCAAACGCACATAACCATTTAAACATAAACTAAACGTAATCACATTAACGAATAACAAAACACGATGTCATCAAACATTCAAACCTACTGGAATCGTTTATTAGTTCATCGATTCAACTAAAACAGAGGCCAATCAATCAAAAGTTCAAAACCAAACATCGAGAGACAAAACACACACCTCCGACCAGTACTCCGCGTAGAAGGTCCAGGAAACGGACAATCACGAACAATGTGACCAGGATCATCGCACCGATAGCAACGCCGAACATGCTCACCGCGTCCACCGCCGCGACCACCACCACCACCACCGCGTCCACCGCCACGAACAACATCGCCGTAACTTGCTTTTTTCTCAGAATCCTGATTACGAGACTGTTCGTTGACGTGATCGGAGCGTGATCTATGATCGGGAAGCTGCGAACTGAGATTCGTTTGATACACTCTGGCCATTGCGATTGTTCTAGTAACTTAGGAATTAGGGTTCATGCAGATGGGAGTGATGTTACAGTGATTTTGAACTTTTGATCGGTGGTGTAACCGATTGTGTTTCCTTATTGGCGGATGATCAAGTCTATTGGAAGTCTTTGCCCTTTGATTGCTTTTTCAAAGTTGCCTCCTTTTTTCTCACCTAATAAATAATAATGGTCTTGTATTCCATCTATATAATATATAATATAATATAGCTATAGCATGATCACTCATGATGTATATTCTATTGCTTTATGAAGTAGCTTTAGTCATAATCGCACTTGTGGTTAAAAAAAATATATATGTCAAACTACAACGGGACAAACATCTTGTATGATCATAGGTTTTTAAAGAAAACTATTTATGAACTTGTAGTTTAGTAATTTTCATTGTTTTCTCTTATATATAAATAATAATAATTACTTTTAGTAAACTCGTGTGTTAATCAGGATTAATAAATAAAATAAAATTTTAATAATTATAAAATAATATTTTAAGATAGGATACAACTGAAATTACATATAAATAAGGATTATAAATGATAAACAATTATATTAGCTTTTTAAATTTTTTTATATTTACAAAAAATAAATTAAATATTATTTTTTTCAAAACAAACCGTTTTAAAAATTATCATTTTTAAAAATTTCCTTACTATAGCTTTCAATTTTAATTATTTTTATATATAAAAATATTTTGTGCTAAAAAGTTTGATGTTTTAGAAAAATCTTTTTATGAAAATTTATTCTTTAAAATAACATTAATAAAAGGATTTCTTACTTAGTTTAATAAATTACTTTTAATTAACATTAAAATTATTAGTAATTAATATGAGAGAATAACCGAAAATTTTGATAAGAATGAATATGATGGTAATATGTTTCATCCTTAATTATCTTTTAATTAAAGTATAAACAAGAAAGATATACGTCTAAATCTCATAAGTTTAAGTTTAGATGGTATTTAAAAATAAATAAAATACTTTTGTTTAAAATTTAATCTGAAGTATATCTTATTAATATTTAATATATTTCTATATGTGAAAGGCGTGAGTTTCGCATTTCTAGAATATTTCATGATAACTGTGATACTATTTTTGTAAATATATTCAAAAGACAAATAGTAGTTTAGGAATTATTTAATAACAAAGTTGTGATGTTATTTTATAGATATAGATATATTTAGAAGACAGATAGTGACTTTATAAGTTATTGAAGTATGAGGTTACAAATATCTCTAACATTAGATTTGTTAAACACGGATTATAGTTAGTTTTTATCGTATTTTTTGTTAACTTTTATAAAATAATGTTTAATAATATTTAAAATATATTGTTATAACGTTATTAATTTTATTCTACAATTCAAGGTTCAAAGTGAAGTATTCCCCTCCTTAAGGGGTGATTACTGCTATCTCTAATGGTTTTTTCATCGCTCCCACCACCCCATTAACTCTATCTTAAATACAACAATTTATTGTATTGAATTAATTGGAGATTCATTAAAATAGTTGAGCCAACAACTTGATATTACTTGAATAAGGTTAAAATTCGAAAATGCCAATATTAAAAGAAAAAAACACACACACGCAACTTCATAATGCAATTGGAGGCAATTAATCTTAAATCAAAAGAAAAACACCCATCTCTCTTTGTACAACTACTACTTGATTCTAAGTTTTTTACTCTAATCATGGTATCTAAAAACAAACATGTAACACGAGTCGTTAAATCGTAAGTCACCTCAATTGTCTTTCAAGAGACACAAGTTCAAAGCTTTAATCGGTAAATAATTTGAATGATCATTCTCATTTAATAAAACATCTTGATTTTATCCGATGTTATAAGTATATATTAAACTTTTATGTTGGTGGCAATAGTGTCCGAATATGATTGGGCACGCGGCAATTACTGATTGGCCACGTCCACCGAT
Source organism: Flaveria bidentis (assembly GCA_018326385.1). Lineage (NCBI taxonomy): Eukaryota > Viridiplantae > Streptophyta > Magnoliopsida > Asterales > Asteraceae > Flaveria > Flaveria bidentis. The sequence goes on along the minus strand of BJCM01274044.1, from coordinate 20,928 downwards.
TTCAAAAAAAATTAAGTTGTTACCAAGTTTAAAGAAGGGAACTTACCGTGGTCTCTATTGTCACAAACCTCATCTATCACTCTTTCTTTTGTTGTTTCTTTATCTTCAACTCTCATTTTTTTCTTCTATGAATTGCATAAACATACAAATCACACACATACACTTTTATTAAAAAAATTAATATTTTAGTCTATTTTCTCTCACTCCCTCATGTTTTATTTTATAGACATAAATGGATTATTTGATGGCTTAAACCCATTGAAACTTGTAGGTAAATTTCAAATATATTTATACAATAAGTAGTTAACTTAATTTACGGCACTAGATCATTTAGAGATTTGTAATTTTATTCTTTGATCATTAATTTATAATATTTCAAACTTAATTATTTGATTATTTAACTTTTATTAGACGTTTTCAATTTTTGAGTAAATTACACAGATGGTCTGTCGGTTTGCTTAAATTTTACATTTCGTCTCTAGGATAAAAAAATTACAAGTTAGTCCTAAGGTTTAAAAACATGTAACACGTTTGGTCCTTGTGCCAAACAGTCATTAGTTTATGACGTTAAATAGGTGTCCTCCTCCTCCTCTTTTTAGACCACCACACAACCACCACCACCCTTATCTGCACCACCACCACCAATCCTCGACGTTACGACCACCACCAATCCTCGCCGCCACCACACACTAGCACCTCACACCCCCATCTCCACCACCACCCCTCCCCATTACCTCCACACGCTCATCATCACCACCAATCCACCACCACTTATCGTGGCCACCACTACACAACCTCATATCCACCACCACACCACACATTATATCTGCAGGATCGGTTTTGTCACTTAACACTTGGTTTTTTTCTCAAACTCACTTATACTACACTCGGATCAAATGAAGCAGAGTCTCTTCTAAGAGTTGATAATAATATAATAAGTAACAAAGAACACGAAGAGATAATTTTCAAGATACTTGCATATATTGCTTCTCAACTCAAAGTATTACAATACTCTTACAAGCATATTACATGAGTTACAATGAGAAACTATATATAATACTACCTACAGCCGGATATACTTTGATACCAGCTGGAATCCTCTAAATAAAGCAAATGCTACAAAGCTATAGTTTAAGGTATCTTAGATAATATTTTATCTAAGATATGGTAGTCATGACATGTCCATGACTTACCTTTTGTCACCAACTAAAGTTGGCAATTGTTCTAACTAATAAAGGTAAATAGTGGAATAAAGTATGGTCAACTACATAGCTTTTGAGAAAACATCATGCAGTGTATCAGAGACACCATACTTATGTCCACTGGTTCATAGTAATGTCTTCCGAAGGGTAGTTGGCTTTAGAAGAACAAGTTCTTCCGAAGCCACTTATACTTCAAAAGAGGCTACTTCTTCCGAGGCTTGAGGACCTCTTCTTTTCTTCATACTTCGGAAGTTGTCTTCTGATCTTTTCTTCTCAGACTTGATCTTCGGAAGTGAACATTTTGACTTCAGAAGTTAATTTTGCACTTTGTCTTCGGAAGAACTCTATTTCCTTCGGAAGTTCCACACTTAGCTTCGGAAGTCTTTTATTAGATGAACCAAAATAGTCTAAGTGATTTGGTTTTGGTTGCACTAGCCTTCTTCTTGATCCAACAAACTCCCCCTA
>BJCM01274044.1:0-19241 GCA_018326385.1 Flaveria bidentis | reverse complement strand
TTCTCAACTCAAAGTATTACAATACTCTTACAAGCATATTACATGAGTTACAATGAGAAACTATATATAATACTACCTACAGCCGGATATACTTTGATACCAGCTGGAATCCTCTAAATAAAGCAAATGCTACAAAGCTATAGTTTAAGGTATCTTAGATAATATTTTATCTAAGATATGGTAGTCATGACATGTCCATGACTTACCTTTTGTCACCAACTAAAGTTAGCAACTGTACTAACTAATAAAGGTGAACAGTCAACTACATGACTTTTGAGAAAATGTCATGTAGTATCTCAGAGGTCTGCAGCGGAGTGTTAGAGACACCATACTTATGTCCACTGGTTCATAGTAGTGTCTTCCGAGGGGTAGTTGGCTTTGGAAGAGGCTACTTCTTTCAAGGCTTGATGGACTTCTTCTATTCTTCATACTTCGGAAGTTCACTTCTGATCTTTTCTTCTAAGACTTGATCTTCGGAAGTGAACACTTTGTGTTCGGAAGTTGATTTTGCATTTTGTCTTCAGAATAACTCTATTTCCTTCGAAAGTTCCATACATTTCCTTCGAAAGTTCCATACTTGGCTTCGGAAGTCTTTTATTAGATGCACCAAAATAGTCTAAGTGATTTGGTTTTGGTTGCATCAGCCTTCTTTTTTATCCAACACTATCTCTACCCTTGCTTCTCCACACCACCACCACCCCTACGTTTGTTCACTTTCTAGTAATGTGCTGGGGTATTTTGGTAATGTGAAGGTAAGGTATTTTGGTTTTGCAAGATGGTGTTGTTGCAGGTTCGTCAAAAAACGGCAAGGTGGGTTGTGGCGGTGGCAAGGTGGGGTTGTGGTGGTGGGATGGGGTAAAATCGTCATTTTTTAAATTTTAACGTAAAAAACTAACGGTCGTTTGGCCCAGGGACGAAACGTGTTATATTTTTCCAAACCTTAGGACTAAACCTATACATTTTCAATCGTAGGGACGAAATGTGAAAATTAAGCAAACTTCAGGGACGATTTGTGTAATTTACTCTTAATTTTATTTGATTTCTTTAGCTTTTATTGTTAAAGATTTTGAAATGTTATCGTAATTTTAAAATATAAGTAGTCGCATTGTTAATGATTTTTCATAACATTTTAGTTTAGATTTATTTATTTTTTTAAGTATACTCTAAAAAACTTAATACTTTATTTATTTATAGCATTAAGCAATTATTAAGTGTAAACTCATTTGCAGTCTATCGCAAATATGGAATTCCCGCTACAAAATACTATGCCGCAACACATGAGGTGTCTACTCAAAACAAATTGTTGATTTCTTGTTCTTTTGTGTAAACATCGAATATCGTTTTCATAGCATGACAAGAAGACCATATAGCAACACGCAAATGTCACTCCTAGTTATATAATACAAATCATTAGAAAGTTGAATTTTTTATATCATTAAATATTTTAATCAGTTTATCATTTCATACATAAAACTACTTTAACACATGTGAATAAGTTATCTTCAAAAAAATTTTGTTTATAAACAACTTTCTTAACTTTCATCTATATAGAAAGAGACTAATTTGTGTAGATGTTAACGAATCCATCTTACGGTAAGTTTTCAATTTTCAACCTAAAGTTTGAACTACATCTCCACATATATCTTTGTTAGTAAAAACCCATATTACCAAACACAAATTATGAACTTACGTTAGTCTCAAAGAGGAACAAACATGATTCAAAACAAATAATAACTTATATTCAAGTAAAGCTGTAAACAAACTGAGCTACTTGTTAACTAATTAACCATCAAACTGGCTAAAAGCTCAAAACAAGCTCAAACGATACTAAACTTGCAACCCATAGGTAAACAAATCAAAGTTAAGTTTTGGTAAGCTCATTCTTGACTTATTTACACTCCCATATAGAACGCCTCCTCCAATTTGTTTCTATAGATTGGGCCACCAATCCATTAACCTCAAATAAAAATACCCACTCGCCGATTTCTCTCTCCCAGTCTCCCCTGCCTCATTCACCCTCATTCCTCAACGAAGGGTGTTGCAATCGTGACAACGTTCTGATACTCTTTCTCCAATCTCAGATTTAATGTGGTCACAGTAAAGCACCGTTCAATACTTCAATTTGATGCATTTCAGAGGGGAAGATTGAACTTGTCTCCAAAATTGGTTGGTGGTGGTTTTGATCTTGTTATAATAATAGTACATTACAAACTTCACCTCAATTGTTTCAATAGCCCATCAAGTAACTTTACAACAAAAATACAAAGTATATGAGTAGCAAAAAAATTAATGGACAACAAATGGGAAGAATGATCTTCAATGATCCTGCTTGAGTATCTATTTCACTTCACTTTGTATATATATTGTAGGCTGTTTGAAAGATTCCATGACCTCTAACTTATTTCTTATGTAAACTCACTCCTAGAGAAAGAGATGACCACTTCTTGATGCATGGAGAGGACAGAAGTCATTGTTAATCCCATTTTTAAGGAATCAAAAACTATTTGTTGTTAGCGATTTGTGGTTTACCAATGGGGATATGAATTATGGTAATTCTTTCTCGAGTCTCTCCAATAATTATGGTAGGAGTTACCATAGGTCTTTGCTGAATAGTGTGAATTTCTCCGGTTGGTGGACCCAAATGGAGAATTGTAAAAGTCAGATGCTCTTCCGCTACTGCTACTGCTGCAGGCATGTGTGTTCGTGTCATCCCACATTTCCTCTTCAAGGTCATACTTTGATCTCTGCAAATCAATCCCAAGGTTAAAATATTGCAAATTTAAACTGAAGTTAAACTTCACAAGGGAGTGACGGATTGGTAAGCATTGAAGTCCCTTTTGTAGAGGTCTCAAGCTTTCACTCCCTTGAAGGTCATCTACCAAGCGCAAATTAAGTTTTACCCAATCCCGTTGGTTATCAAGGTATTAGTAGGGCTGTGAGTTGTATGGTAATAGGTTCTCACGGTTACCCAAAAGATTTGAATCAGAGCTAAAAATTTGAAAAAAAGAAGATGTGAATGGAGAAAGATGCAGACCTTGGTAGAATCTGAAAGCACAGCATATGCTTCTCCAATCATCTTGAAGAGTTTATCAGCATCCATTTGAATTGATTCAGTAATCACTTTCCATTTTTGTCCATCACTTCCGTTTTCAGCTCTTGCAATCACCTGACCAGCCTACAACTCCACAGAAAGAAAGTCTTTAGACAAGAAAATAAATGAAAAAATATGCATCGATTTTCAAAGTTTATTTCTTTTAAACATATAGAACACAAATTAAGACCTTGTCGGGATGATGTCGGAGAGCTGCTTTCCTATAAGCCTTCTTTACTTCCACTGCGGAGTCCGAAGGTTTTATTCCCCTAAAAAACAAGCAATTAACATTTTTCGCTAGAAGTGAGCAGAAAAAAATGAATAACTAAATCAGAAACAAAGCAAAATAACCAAACCAACTAAAAAACCAATAGTTCAGTAAATTTTGTTTTAAGTTTTCCTAAATGATAAATTAGTAGCCGCTTATTCTCCTTTATAAATAAAAAGGATTGCTAATATTTTACTTGACTCAAGTATAATTGGATTTATTAATTGAATTTAGGTTGAAACCACCCACATTCAAAGCTGGCGGTTAACAAATGGTCAACCAAATTAACCAAACCGTCTTTTCCAAACCGTTTATAAATAGAATTGGTTGTTTATAAAAATGAAAAATAGAAACATCAATTATAGGTTTGGTTTTAGCCCATAATCAAACCAAACATCACCAGACACACCCCTATATTTTGCTATAAACCAAACTTGTTGCCTCAAAACTAGAAAATACAAGATGCCTTAAAATTAACGAAAGAAAATGAACTTACAGAATGAGGTAAAGGTCTAAGGACCTTTCTTTTTTTGAGTTTTCTTCAATAGAAGAAAGACGGCGGCGAGCTCTTCTTAGATCCTTCACACTGCCATTAGACTTATGAGAATTCTCACCCGACTGTGCTTCAAGAATGGTAATGAGTCTTTGAAGATCATCGGCTGCATGTTTGTAGTCTCTAATCATTTCCCATAAGGTTGACCTTCTAGAAAGTGCCTGATGATAACACAGCAACAAACTTTAAGGTTTGACCTTGTGTGCTATTAGAGACAGAATAAGTCAAACATGAGAAAAGAGAAATGATCTAAACTACAACTAGATCTACATATTAGAGACCAAAACATGCATATACCTTTGAGTAAGTTCCATCAAGAGCTATAGCTGTGCTACAATCTCCAATGGCATCAATGATTTCGCCCAAAGATTGGTGGGCCGCAGCACGATTGCAGAAACAGACAGCTGCAAATGAATGTGATTCAATACTCTTTGATATCGCAGCCGAATAATGCTCTATTGCTTCTGTATGCTTTCCATTCTGAAAGGCTTCATTTCCAGCATTCTGATCAATCCAAGAAAAAAATAATTAAAACTACAGTACACTGGCAAAGATACATCTCTATGTATGTTGTTTCAGTCATTTGATTACCAACAGGTGAAAAAACACTTTCCTCTTCGCCTCTTCTCAAATTTGAAAACCATGAGCAGGCTCAAATTTAGTTCAATGAAAAATTGTTCATTCTACCTATGAGTTATAGGTTAAAACTTATTTATCAACTTGGCTATAACATCATATAAAAAACTAAGTAGAACGAATATAGAAGTCACGTGAACAGAGAAAGAAGCAGAAGAGCCAAGGTATAACTTTTGTATTAATAGACTTTTTTCAAACAAAATAAAATTAAAGGTCAGAAATGTGCAATGTCTTCCACATTACATTGATAAATAATTGTGTTGCATAACAAAAGCAATGCAGGTCTTACCTTGCAGTGTAAAAGCTCACTTATAGTAACAGCCAAAGAATTTAGTGAATCTTTAGGGTCCATACTCCTGCTTACACACCATACAACATAAAAAACTATCCATAAAAAGTCTTTTAAGAATTGGAACATCAAGAATTATTACAATGATAAAATGATATGCATTACTTGTCTGCATTAGATCTCAGTTGCTCATGTTTCTCAATGAAGTCAAGAGCGATCTCAAGCCTACCAAGATGAAAGTAGGACTTAGACATCAGGTTCCACCTCCAAAGCTTCGATTCAGTTGCAAAATTCTTTTCAGCTGATTCCAGAGTTTGCTCACACAATTGAACCACATCTTTATGCTTTCCCAACTGTTACATACAAGACCAAATCATCACAAAGCAATTATTATTAATTTTAATAATCAACTAAGTATAAGCAATGAATATTATTAATCATGAAGAATATGACATACCACAAGGAGAGCCTCTCCTTTCATATTAAGTAATTTCTCTGAATAACAGCTTAAGGACAAAGCATCAGCAATAATTCCCAAGGCAATAGTTGCTGATTCATAGGTTTTCTGTTGCAAAAGCTCTGCAGATTGCTTCAGACAATTAGCAACTTTCTGCCGATAAGAGGATTTTACGGTTAGAATACATAAAAGTACTTAAAATTTAATCTGATAAATAGATATGTTCTGATCCGCATTCTAAAGAAACAATAAGAATCCAAGATCTCAAGACCATATTCCATAATGACATTAAAGGCGCCAAATACATATCATATTTAAGCCAGTACCATTGCCGTAAAAGTGAAAAGACGGTTATGAGACAGAACCTATATACAGTATGTGATCACCTGTGCCTTCTGCAGGCCATCAGCAGCTTCAATAGCAAGTCGTCTATCCAAACAAACAATGTTCTCAGACTCCAAACACTTGTTATAATTGTATGATGCATCCTCTAGCTCTCCTAGAAGTAGATGACAACTAGAAAAAATGAAACAGTTAGACATTATAGCCGTTGATTTGCAGAAAGTTCTAATGAAGCCTTAAAGCTCTCAAAAAAAATTGAAGCTGTATCTTTCATAATAATACTATTGACTGGTACCTCCTTTTGTTGCACTAGAGTGCACCTTCCATAATAAACTACCCACAAACAACATTACTTTAAAGCTTAATCAGCACAAAACAAGAATAACACCATTTATGCTCAAGAGCTTTTACAAGATATTAATGTACACCTATGATTCTATGAACTTCATACTATGAGGCAATAAGCTCCTAAAAGTATAACTTAAGATCATTGTTTTAAAAATCGGTTGAAGCGTGCGCCTCAAGGCGAGGCGCCCAGAAAACGTGTTTGAGGCGGCGCCTCAGGGGCTTATTTGGTACGTGCGCCTCATGGGCCTGAAGCGCCAAGAAAGGCTGCGCCTTAGGGGGTTTTTGGTTTGTTTTCGGTGTTTTAGACTCTCTGTGTCAATTTCAAACATTCCATGTCTTTTTAATGTGCTTTTTTTATGTTTTTGATAAATCCAATTATGAAATTAGTATGTATTTTATTTTTTACAAGATATATATTTTTTATATTTATTTTTTAATTCCGCCTCGGGCTTACGTCTCGGTTCGCCTCGAGGCTTACGCCTCATGAGGCGGAGGGAAAACGCCTCGAGGCTCGATTCCGTACTTTTAAACCTTGCTTAAGATATTTATGGCAACCTCTGAAATGTGTCGAAGTATCCGGTCATATATTTAAATTTCTAATTTAGCCTTGTGAATAATATTAGGATGGTTTATAACTTAAAAAGAAGAAGTGAAACACCTGTAATATATAACAACAGGAGGGATCAAAATGTCAATAAGTTAAACAGTTCATCATCTTCATCAGATTACTTCTAGCTACAATTAAGGGAATGTAGTAGTGTAAATAGGTGCTAGTATCTTTGATGAGCTTAATATCTAAAGTTAAAAATGTAAATTATTAACTAATTAGATTCTTTACTATTGATTCTATAAAGTACAAGATTTCATACACTCCCCTATAAGTTGTCATGTTACCTATAAATGTTTCATTTATTCAGTTATGCATCTGCATTTGTTCCTTAATGTAATTCCCCCAAAATATTTTTTTTACTTGAATGGTAAGATAGCACATACTGTGTGGAAAGTGGAAAAACCAAAGTATATCATATAGCTCAAAAAAGTATAAATCTAAAAGCACAATGAGCAATTTAAATAATGATATCTTTTCTAGATATGCACAAGACAGATAAAATGCTTACTTTGCTGATCTCAAGTTGGCCTTGACAAACATAGGGTCTAATACAGAAGCAGTTCTACAGTCCTTTAAGCCTTCCCTCAACCTTCCAAGAGCCATGCGTGCAGCTGCACGATTGCTATAGCACAAAAGAAGAGGCTCTATACAAATGCCAGGTGTCTCATTATGCTGTATTGAACTAATACCCTTTGAATAGCAACCTTCAGCTTCTGATAAATCACCATTCTTATACGCCTGGTTTCCCCTGAAAAAAATTAAGCACCAAATTAGGTGTAAAGTTATAACATAACGTACCCGCACAAAAACAAAACTAATGCAGTATACAACTCTGAATATCCAACATGGCTGAGATTAAAACCTTTTTCGCCATTTGTCACATATTTCCTGATCTAAAGCCTTTGTATGCTTCCCACTAGTAGATTCATGTGCATGAGATATTTTTGGAGTTGTAAATTTCAAACCCTGACCACTTTTCATGATATATTTCTTCCGATGCGGTCGTTGTCTTGCCGACACATCAGTGTCAGCAAATGACGTGGCAGACGATGATGAGAAGTTGTTTCCACCAAGGTTCTCTGTAGTATTAACAGAATCTTCATTCTTAACCTGGGAGGTTGCAGGGTCAGTTGAAGTCGATACACATCCAACACCACCATAAGGAGAGAAATCCATTGGTGAACATCCAGAAGATTCTTCAAACAACGGTGGGACTTCTTTAGATACATTATGACCGCCCTGCTGATGTTTCCTACCTTGGTTCCTTAATTTTGCATTGGTCTTTTTAAGTTTTCTTTGACCAACAGAATTGCTTTTACTAAATTCCAACTTCTTACCTAAACCAGGAAACATATCTGATGTGAAAGAACTTGCCAAATTTATATTTGGTGTATTAAAGCCTGTAAAAAAGGTTCCAGATACATCAATTTTACTTGAAAAGTTGAAGTTATTAGTTATGCCAGCTTCATTGGTTGGAGCTGCTTCTGAATAATGAACTTTGGGAACAAACCCAAGGTCTATAGTTGAAGATGATGATGATGATGATGATGATGGAATTGGAACAGTCTCCTTATTCAATTCAGCTTTATTCTTCTGTTGATTTTGACAACACTGACCATCTTCTGAATTCTTCTCATTTCTATTAATCGGTTGATTCTGTGTTTTGATAACTGTGTCACTCTTTCCCATTTCATCTGATGCTGAGACCTTACTAACCTCATCAGTTTTTTGAGCAGCCTTACACTGAATCAAGTTCATAGGATCTGATCTGCCACTTGATGTATTTCTTTTCTCACTTCCAAACACAAACAAATTACTGAAAGAGAAATATGAATCGTTATTCACAGTATTACTTTTTGTGGGGTCATGGATGTTTAATGTCCTCGCCTCGTCAGAGACTTTAGATTGCGGGGTGTCACTAGAAGCATTGCCTAAATGGCTTCCAAAAATAAAACTATGGTTGCCATCACGAGCACAATCTACATTATTGTCTTGTTTCTTCAAGTGATCACTGCTTCCCACTCTTTCACTCTTCAGCTTATTGAGTTTCCTTCTTCCCTTGCAGCTGGACCTGATTTGACTTTGATTTCCAATATGAAAAAGTCCGTTAACTTTGCTGTCCCAATACTCTGTTCCATTATCTACATTCCTGTTAACATTATCACCAGAATTTGCTTCAGTCGAACCCATCCTGAAATTTTCCTTTCCCAACCCTTCAGCTGCTGCTCCTAAATTCCCAGATGTACCAAACACCAAGTCTGCATCCAATTTCATCTTCACCTTTACATCAGAAACCAGCTTGTAAGCCTTCTCTTTGGATTCTTCTTTATGGTAATCCATACCTGTCTGAATATCTCTATGATCAGCAGTAAATGCAAAGTCCAGAATTACAGAATTTTTGCTATCTGGTGCATTATTCTCCTCTGTCTTGGGATTGCCATTTCTCATCGAGGGTGCAACATCACTCGGCTCCCCTGTTCCAAGATTCAAGCCTGATATAGAATTAGCCAGAAGAGAGTCAGCATCAGTTGTAAAGCTATTGACCTTCATAAACCCATCAATACCTGATGTTCCCTGTGTACCATTCCATCCACTCTCATCAACATGCACTCCTACACCAAACTTGCTTGTATTCGATTTCGTTACACCATTGTCCATATTTGCACCAAACACAAAACTCAAACCACCATTAAGTTTTCCAACCTTTTTAGCCCCACTTTCGCTAAATTTTCTGGTGTCAGCAGTTTCATCAACACTAAAAGCAGATTTTAAATCACCATACTGGAAATAACTTCCACTGTTCTGCACCTCTTCCGAACCCATAGTATTAGCCGATCTGCTATTATTAGTACATCCCATAGTAAAATGCAACATATTAAGATCCACAGACTCACCATCACCACCACTTACAGTTTTCCCTAAACTCGGATTACACACGGATACACCATTACTCGTGTTAAACAAGAAATCAATGGTTTTACCTGTACTATTAACATGTTTTGAACTCACTGAATGTTTCTTCACCTTCACTACCTTCCTCCTCGACGGACGAACGGCGGCCGCCGCTTCCTTCGAGCAATCGATATCAAGTTCACTAAAATCTATGTGATTGAAACTAGTATTGAATATAGCTGAATCAGTAGGGTGTTTCTGAACGCTAGGGTTAGGGTTTGGGGAATAGGAACGCTGTGCGGAGGACGATGATGATGAATTAGGGAAAAACTCTCCGACTGCGGGTGACATGGTGGAAAAGAGTACGATGTTGAGGAAATTGGTCGGAAAAGGAGCGATGAAACGGTGGTCGGAGAGTTAGTTGCAGTGAAGGTTTTGTACCTGAACAATGACGTTGATGTTTATACTTGCAACGATTTGAAGAAAGTGAGAGGAGGGAATGTAAAATCAAAGGGAGTTCAAGGGTTATCGAGGGATAATTTATTGCTTACACACAGTATAATCATTTTTTCAAACACTTACCGTTTAAGTAGGGCTGTAAACGAGTCGAGCCAGGATGGGCTCGAGCTGAGCCGAGCCAGCTCGAAAATTTTATCGAGCTCAAAACATCGGCTCGTAAAAAGCTCGAGCCAGCTCGTGCCTCGTTCGAGCCGGCTCGAATTTTTTTTTTTTTTCATATTAATTTATATGAAAACACAAAAATATATATTAGGGCTTTTACATTTTGTTGGGTACTCCGTACTTATAAGAACAAAAATCATTATTTTGAATATAAACAATTCACAAGTTATATATTTTTAAACAAAATACTTAATGTTTCTAAAAAATTCATTTTTATTTTTAAGAAAAGATTTTTAAAATCCTAATATAAAAATAATAATCATAATAGTAGTAGTAGTAAATAATAATAATTATACTATATAAACAGATATATATACATATATTATATGAACTGAGTCACGAGCCGAGCCAACGAACCGAGCCACGAGCCGAGCTCGAACCGAGCTAACCCTGGCTCGAGTTCGGCTCGCTTAGAATTCGAGTCGAGCCGAGCCGGCTCGTTTAGAATCGACCTTTTTTCGAAACGAGCTTTTTTCGAGCGAGCTTCGAGCCACGAACTTTTTGTACAGCCCTATGTCTAAGGTGTTGTTTGTTTTTTCTGCAGAAAAACGTCTGCAGTCTGCGGACCACATCTGCAAACATCTGCAGCAGAAGAGGTGGATCAAATGTCTGCAGTCTGCAAAAAAAAGACTGTTTGTTTTTTTAACATCTGTAGAATACTAAAATCAACCAAAACCCGTTTCTTTACAACCATAATCACAACCAACCCATCTCATCATTCGGGTTGAACCAACTAACCTCTTCTCAGATCCAAGCTCAGATCATTTTCCCCAACAGCAATACCTACTAGTGTCTAAAGCCCGTACCCATGAAGCAATACAAACCCACGAAGCTCTACAGGGGCGTGAGGCAAAGGCACTGAAGGGAATGGGTCGTCGAGATCCGTTTACCCAAGAACCGGACTTGGCTCTGGTTAGGCACCTTTGACATAGCAGAGGAAGTTGCGCTGGCTTACGACATAGCCTCCTACAAGTTGCGCAGGGACTACGCACGCCTCAAATTTTCCCACCTCCGTCATAACGCTAAGCTGCAAGAGATCTACCGGAATTTGGCGGAGGGGAAGAAGATCGATGGTGGTAAGAAGAAAAGGTCAGCGGCGGTGAAAGCGGCGGAGATGGTGAAGGTGGAGTCGTCAGAGAGTGAGGGTGGTTCCAGCAGGTCTTCGCCGGTGTCGGAGCTGTCGGAGCTTTTGTGGTTGCGGAGGTGGGCTGAACCGCTGAAGAGTTTGAATGAGGAGTGAAGGTTTCAGGGTTGAGGGATTAAAGGAGAAGTGAGAAGAGGTTGAGAAGTGGTAAGTCCACGTATTCTCCAAGCAGACCTCAGGAAGACGTTTTTTAATGAAACATCTTCCAAAAAACAAATACTCTGCGCACTCAAAACCTCTTCCCACGTCTGCGTGCGCGCAGATGAAAAAGTGGGGAAGAGGTTTTTATAAAATAACAAACACCACCTAAATATTTAAAAGTGGGTTTGGTTAAGCTTATTAGAATATTTTTATGTCTTATAAGTTAGTCATAAGTCCTTATAAATTCTAAAAGTATTTGACAAAAGACATAAGTTCTTTTTATTTTAACTTATCAACTTGACTTGAAAATAAGAAATTCATAACTTGGGTTTTCTCATCTTATTAAAACAACTTCTCCTTATCCCATATTATCCCACACAAAAGCCCTAATTATCCCTTTTACATGAATAAGTTTATCCAAACACTAATAACTTATTAACCTACTAGTTTCCTCACCTCATAAGCTAATCCAAACATTTTTTAAAAACTCTTTTTTCCTAAAAGTCATAAGTTAATAAATCATTTACCTATAAGTCCTTATGTTTTTTCATAAGCTTAGCCAAACATACTCTAAGATAAATTATGGCTCTTAATACTCGAACGTATAACCTTCTGTTGGGATGAGAAGATGATTGTGGCGTGTGTTTGAAAATTTAAGATTTCTATATACAAGCATATGCAGTGACGAAGGTTGAACGTTATCGTAAGGGTGGGTGGGAGCGAAATTAATATTTTTTACGGGGGACGAACTCGATATTTATATAAAATTTTACACTACTAGGTCAAAAATTACACTAGCGGGTCAAAAATTAACACTACGAACAAAAAAAAGAATGATGCCCCCCCCTCGCGGGTCTCTCTTATAGTTCGCCCCTGAACATGTGTGCATGATCAAATGATCGTATTTATTATACTTGAATCTATAAATTATTAATCACTCAGATGTTAGGTTAATTTATATAATTTTATATGGTTAGATGGGTAGATTCGAGTCATTTAATATACAAAATAAGTTAGATTGTCAATACTATAAAACATTTAATTTATAACCTATCCAGATAAGTTATTCTTTTAAAATTATTCTGATTAGAAATGAATTCAAATTAGACATGTTCAAAAAACCGCTTTTTTAAGGTAATGCAATCCGTTGGGCCCGAACTAAACCGTTGATTTATAATAGGTTTGGGATTTCCCTATACCAAATCGGTGTCAAAAAACTGGTTTCAACCCAAATTTCAACTCGGTTTTTTAACTTACAGTCGTTTTTTGTTGCTTTTTCCACACATATGACCCTCGTACACTATTATAAATAAACTGTGAGTATTTTGTTTGAATCACAGCAATAAAAAAATCACTATACACACTAAACGCTCATTTTTCTTTTCACATTTGATACTCTAAAAAATATCTTCATTTAGTATTCAATATTCGATTGTTTGTGATGTCTCTTCTCAATATGTGGTATTCGAGTTATCCCTACTACGAGGAACCAAGAGATTCGGTGCAACTGTGATTTGTGTAAGATGTTGACGGGTCCGAAGAAGGTTCGTTGCAAGTTGTGTGTCAAACTTTTTTTCAAATTATACAAATTCTATTTTAAAAAATCACATCCTATAAGAATATTGCAAAGCATTGAAATGGGAACCATATTGAGGTCAAGCTTTGATAACCGGTGAAGATAATTAATTAACTTACAATGTTGATGTGATTCGAGAGTAAGTGGCACATTTTGTCATCCAAGAAAGCTTACCATTCAAACACTATGATAACGAACGTTTGACTCGACAAATTCAAATAACTCTTCAACTGTGTTACACACATGTAAGTTGTGATACTCTTATAAAAGATTGTTTAAAAATATAAAAAAATGAATTGAATTATTTTTTAGAAAATTTACAATCCGGTGTTAATTTAACTAGTGTTGTTTGATCAACACCAGATTCGTACGTTTGTGACACCACCCATGGAATTTAACCCAATTCGTGGTTAATGATAAAACGTACGGTGGATTTCTTAATTTTATCCATTATACATTTGTACCGATGCGCCTCACATCCATTTTCTGATGCGGTCCGCATCGGTCCTTTTTCCCAAAATTTATTTTTTCTTAATTTTATCCATTTATACATTTTCTCTTGAACCCCACCAAGGTTTGCCACCCCCTTGGACCCACTTTTAGGGGCCGCCTGTCCCGAACCCCGACTGTCCAGTGGATGCTTTAGGTCCGAACTTTTAGGAGGGTTACAATAAAAGGCAACCATCACCTTCGTATCACCTCGATGAGAAAACCACCAATACATAGATGACTACAAACTTGACCCGCGACCACCAAAAATCACCACAACCACTTCATCCTTATTCATGACGATTGAGATCTGACCCGCTTGTGGTGAGCATTTAGCATCTCCATTTGATTTTTGGGTCTGTGATTTTTTGGTGAAAGTAACGACAAAGCGATGAGGGGAGACGATGATGGTGGTGATTTGGTGACTTCATGATTGCGGGTCTATTCAAAACTAACAACGGTGATGTCCAACGATTTCAGACGATGATGAGAGTAATGAGACCATAAATATTAATTTTTTAATTAATATACTATGATATATTTGTGTTTTGACTCTAAGTTAACAAAAAAAATTACAACTTGATTTTTTATATGCGTTTAATCAATACAAAATTGAAACTAATTAACTAATAAAACAAATTTTAAACTTTAGAATTAAAATGATTATTTTGAAAAAACATAAAAACAAAATTATTATTTTACTATGAATGTTTAAGATTGCTTAATGAAAATGTGTTTGAATAAAAATAAAGATATGAGAAGAAGAAGTTATTGAGAAGTTACAAATTTTAAATTGAAATTCTATTATAACTTCTCAAAATTCTTTTAAGAAGTAAACAAACAATCCTATAAGTTTTATACTCCTAAAATAACACTTGAACTCGGTGGTTAGGGTTTTCTTTGAAAGAGATGCGCTTGACTTGTTCGATGTTCATATTTAAATCTTCATCGTGTACTGTTGTGTCACAAATCAACCATATGCCGTGGTAAATTCACATCATCCTTAATCTTGTTTTCCTTCCAATGTTATTCAATTTCATCTGTAGAAACATTTCAACCCATGCAAGACCTTGCATCAAGCTCGAACGCTGCAATGGATTACTGTCATCATCCTCCTACCAATCGTCCTTATTTTCAACCTCAACTTGACATTCTTCAAATCAACAATCATTCACCATCACCAACCTCATCAATTCATGTGGGGTTTCTCCAGAATCTGCAATTACAACCTCCAGACGTCTAGATTTATCAAAATCCCCAAATAATGCAGACTTTGTTCTTGCCTTTCTCAACAGCCAAGGGTTCACAAAATCACTGGTTTCAAAGTTGATTTCGAGCCACCCCAAGTTCCTATTGTGTGATCTTGAAACTA
The DNA here is from genome assembly GCA_018326385.1 of Flaveria bidentis. Classification (NCBI taxonomy): domain Eukaryota; kingdom Viridiplantae; phylum Streptophyta; class Magnoliopsida; order Asterales; family Asteraceae; genus Flaveria; species Flaveria bidentis. The sequence goes on along the minus strand of BJCM01274044.1, from coordinate 4,352 downwards.
CCCTTTTGCCCAATTTCCAAATTTTGATTTCATTAGGGTTTTCAACTGCTGATCTTGTTGCAATTGTAACCACTAGACCGAGAAATATTTTATGCGAGAGGTTTCAAGATACAACTTTGTTATCTGTTAATTACTTGAGAACTGTTTTAGGGTCAGATGATAAGGTTATTAATGCCATTAAGAGGTTCCCTCAAGCTTTAACTTACGATTTACAAGTTTACGCAGAAGAAAACATTCGAATGCTGTTAGAAATGGGGGTTCCTGAATTAAGAATAAAAGCTATGTTAGCATAACAGCCCAGGACTTTCCTTACATCTGCTGATAGTTTTAGGAAAGTTATTAGGGATGTGAAGAAATTGGGATTTGACCTTTCGAAATCAAAGTTTCTTTGGGCGATTCACGCTTTCAGGGCTATGAGCAAACTAACTTGGAATAAGAAAGTGGAGCTTTACAAGAAGTGGGGTTGGTCTAAAGATGAGATTTTGATGGCATTTGAGAGAAATCCAGGGTGTATGATGGCTTCCACGGATAAAATTACGCGAATCTTGGATTTTCTTGTGAATACAATGGGTTGGGAAAGAAGTTACATCGTTCAATCGCCAATAGTCCTGTGTTATAGCTTAGAAAAGAGGATTATTCCTAGGTGTTTGGTTTATAAGTATTTAGCAGAGAAAGGGTTGATTGAAGAAAAAGATGATTTTTGCTATACTCAGAGTCAGTGGTTGATGTATTCGGAAACTTTATTTCTCAAGTGGGTTGTAAAGAAGCATGAAAAGGAAGCCCCTGAACTGTTGAAACTATATCAGAAAACATTTCCAAAGAGAGATGTAATTTGACTTTTGATGTAATATTTCAAGTTTTTGACTTTTGATTTTGATATTCTTTCACCTGAAATTTGTATAATTCACCTTCTTATTGGTTTTTATTGCACTGTCTTTCATGTTCATGCTCTGTAGTTTCCTTTTCGTTTCAAGTGATTCATAGATTAAACAGCCTTTCACCTTTTGAGAATTTATTGTGGTCTTAGCTTCATAGATATTTGAAGCACTCAATTTGCTGCAGTGCAACAATATGGATTATATGAACCCTTTGGGTTATAGTCTTTCATTTTACAGGTCTTTAAGCACTCTGCACTCATATTGCTGCAACACAGCTCCTAAAGAAAAAACATTATTGGTTGGATGAATTACAGAAATGCAGGCGATCGTCTGGTAATTTGTTAAAAATCCTTCCATAAAGTAAATATATTGGTTATATGTACCCTATCACAAACTTTGTAAGTAAATCTTTTAAGTCCATATGATCATATCTAGAGAAGTCCTTGAGCAAAAGGTTTAACCGTTTAATTTGATGATCAAGACAACACCGAGGCTATTCAACCATTGTCCTGTGTATTATTGTTTATAAATGTTTATGCTGTATTGGTTATAAATGTGTGTTTCTTCAGCTGTTAGAATAGATAGCATAGTTATGAACTGATATTTTTGTTGAAAATCAACTTGGTTATAAACCTTTGTGTGTATGTATATATGGGCACCCGTACACATGTGCTCAAGCAATGTAATTATGAATCATCAATTACAGAAAGTCCATGATCTGTTATAAGAGGGGAGGTTCATACTCATGGTCCTAAAACCACTTGGAAATAGAGGCGGAAAAAACCGAGCTGAGATCCAAAATCGATGACCCTACCGACCCAAACCACTCAAAACTCAGCTCTCAAGCCCCCTTAAGAAGGAGTTTCCAACTCGGTTTTTAAACCCTTCATTTTGACTTTTGTTGACAAAACCAGAACCTGTTTGTTTTGTGCGCTCTACAATTAGTTATAGAAAACTCATGATCAATTGATCAACCACAAGAACCACAAAGTATTTAACTTTGTTGTATCAAATCAACAATTATTTTCACCCCCCCTTAACGCCATAACTTGTATATCCTTGCCTACTCGTTTCTCTAAGCGATGTGGGTCGAGGCAAGAGGCAAATGCATGAGGCATAGCTGTTTATAATTCAATATATATTCCACGGTTTCCACCCATCATAAGTTTCACCGAAAACAACCTCTCAAAATAAATATTTTGAGATAGTGATAAAATCTGCCCATCTTAAATCCTATTTCATAAGTGAGATAATGCGTATGTTTGTTTGTTATTCGGGCCGCTTTAACATACTCACAAGATAACATACAATGCCTGCCTAAAAATAGAATATGAACAATTGAACATACACACATGACATATCATGAATTTTTTTTATTAGTAGGGTAAAATTATAAATTTGTTTGACTTTTGGGGTTAAAAAATAAAAAAAAAAACAATAGGGGTCCCCGCCGGTGCCACCGGCGGGTTCTCCCCTCTTAAAATCCGAGCCCTGGCAAGATTCCAAGGATTTTGTCTTGTTCCTCAGAACCCGCCAGTGGCACCGGCGAGTTCTGGCATGTTGACTTGACCGGTCTTGTGGTCTGGTCTGTGGTTTGTTTGACAAGACAGCCCAAAGAACCCGCCAATGAGACCGGCAAGTTCTTGGGTAATTTAGGGTTTCGATTATCATATAAACCCATCAACCCCTGAATCCTTAAACCAAAAACCAAACCCTTCTAAAACCACATTATCTTCACTTAAAAACCCATCCTCAAACAACTTAAACGGAAACCTTTTCATACCAACAAATTTCATCATATCTAGACCTTATTTTATGATTTTTTTTATTAGTAGGGTAAAATTATAAATTTGTTTGCCTTTTGGGGTTAAAAAATAAAAATAAAAACAATAGGGGTACCCGCCGATGCCACCGGCGGGTTCTCCCCTCTTAAAATCCGAGCCCTAGCAAGATTCCAAGGATTTTGTCTTGTTCCTCAAAACCCGCCGGTGGCACCGGTGAGTTCTGGCATGTTGACTTGACCGGTCTTGTGGTCTGGTCTGTGGTTTGTTTGACAAGACAGCCCAAAGAACCCGCCAATGAGACCGATGAGTTCTTGGGTAATTTAGGGTTTCGATTACCATATAAACCCATCAACCCCTGAATCCTTAAACCAAAAACCAAACCCTTCTAAAACCACATTATCTTCACTTAAAAACCCATCCTCAAACAACTTAAATGGAAACCTCTTCATACCAACAAATTTCCTCATGTCTAGATCTTATTTTATGAATTTTTTTATTAGTAGGGTAAAATTATAAATTTGTTTTACTTTTGGGGTTAAAAAATAAAAATAAAAACAATAGGGGTACCCGCCGGTGCCACCGGCGGGGTCTCCCCTCTTAAAATCCGAGCCCTAGCAAGATTCCATGGATTTTGTCTTGTTCCTCAGAACCCGCCGGTGGCACCGGCGAGTTCTGGCATGTTGACTTGACCGGTCTTGTGGTTTGGTCTGTGGTTTGTTTGACAAGACAGCCCAAAGAACCCGCCAATGAGACCAGCGAGTTCTTGGGTAATTTAGAATTTCGATTACCATATAAACCCATTAACCCCTGAATCCTTAAACCAAAAACCAAACCCTTCTAAAACCACATTATCTTCACTTAAAAACCCATCCTCAAACAACTTAAACGAAAACCTCTTCATACCAAAAAATTTCATCATGTCTAGACCTTATTTTATCCAAATATACTAGGGTGGTGATGTTTCTTTTGTGAACGGAAATGTTATGTGTGATGTTTCTACCAGAAGTACCACTATTGTTCTTCAAAAAATTTCGTACGAAGCGCTTGTTGATTTCATTTACGATCATCTTCAATTTTCACGAGAATATTATAATCTGAGGTTCAAACTATTTTACACGTACGGTGGTTTTTCTCAAACATCAGAAATTTTTAATGACTCGAGTCTTGAAGTATTGTATCAATTTGCAGATTATGTGGAAAATTTCATTGGAAATATTCACGTAATTTTGGATCCAATAATGTCACTCCAACAATCAAATTGTATGAATCTCCTACGAGGGTTTTCTGTATTCGAATCACCTACACAAACAGTTACTACCTTTCCAGGCAATGCAAGTTCACGTGATCATCAAGTCGGTCCGTCAAGCAATTTTAACATGGGGTATATTTCAACTCATCAATCAAATGTTGATCTAAATGATGATGAACACGGAGGGTTTGATAACTCGGATGATGATGGTTCACAAAGAAGTGAAGATTCCGAATCCGTTCTGTCACGTGATGAATCAACCGATAATGAAGATGGGTATGAAATTAGTGAGCACCATAATTTTGTGGTTAATCAAGGAATCTCTTACGGGGAGATGACCTTTTCTGAAGATCCCCGAGAATTAAGAGATTATGAAGCTACTGATTTTGATGATGAAGACTACATGGATGTATGGAATGAAGAAACAAAAGAAATCCATGT
>BJCM01274027.1:0-19885 GCA_018326385.1 Flaveria bidentis | reverse complement strand
CTAGATACGCGGACGGCATAGGTACGGCAACAAAAAAATATAAAAAAATAAAAATATATAACGAACCACAATAGGCAAATCATTAATTAATAAGAAAATAATTTTCTAGTTCCAAAAAAACCCAAAAAACCTACATGTTTCATAGGTAACTAACTATCAATAAGCAACTCATGTTCAAATTCCGGCTCATCTAGTGAGATGGGCCTTGTGAATCTTGTTGAGAAGCCATGGAGAATCAAAGATGAAGAAGATGGAAGAATAATGAATGAAGACGACTTACTGATTGTTTTATAATCGATGATAGGCTTGAAGGGTTTTAAGAATTTGATGGGTTATATAATACGTACGTGAGCATGTGAAGTGTTAAACCCTAATAAACAATAAAAGAAAAACAGAAGGGTTCAAGGAAACGTCCCCAAATTTACGGAAACATCCCCAATTTACAAAATCGTCGAGAAAGCCGTCCCCAAATTTATGGAAACGTTTCCCTGGCGTCCCCATGCCGTTTCCGTCCCCAATCCGAAGCGGGTACCCCAGCCTTTTTGCCGTCCCCGTGCTTCCTAGAGCACAAGTAAATGGTAATATTGTCTTTCACTCTTTGAGTTCAAATCTTGGTCAAATTTGCGCTCAAGAAAGAATGCTTACTTGTTCAATGACACAACCCCTTCTAAGAGCAATTAAACATTCTAAAGCCTTTGGATAATTGTCCCCTTCAAAGGAATTTTCCACCAGATCAAAGATTTTATTTTTCATACCAAAAATTGCTTTATTAACCCATTCCGGGCTATCTCTACGAGATATCATGGCTTCAAAGTCCGAAACAGGAGTCAAATCCCCAAGTGTCTCGGTTTTGACTTCAGATGTAGAAGCAATTAGATCAGTTGACTGGTTCTCATATGATCCAGATGTTTTGTTCCTCAATAGCCGCCTAGTCGACTTCTTCAACTGAAGATGAAACTCTAACTGTTATTTCTATAGTTTTCTAGTATATAAGTAAAATTATAAATGAGGGTCCCATTTGTTTGACCTTAGGATTCTCCTTAAGTTCAAAATGTCTTCGAAATCCATCAATCACGAGCTTGGTTTTAGATATTACTTCAGGATCAGGTTCTGTTATTCTTTTGAGAGATTCATCAAGAGGTGGTACAGCTGCATCTGGATGCTTTGATTTCAGTTCAAGATGGTGGTAAAAACGCTGAATAAATAGCAGTGAAAAGTCAGCAAAAAAGCAAGGAAAATAGCGTGAGTAAAGCATTTGTAAATAAAATCAGTGTATGGGTGGCAAAATTTATCCATTTACTTATGAATTGACATATTTGAGCTGTATATCATATCAAATGAGTCGAGCTTAAAAAATTAGTTCAAGGGACACATGTCAAGCGGGTTGAAGTCACATTAAGACTATTTCTAATAATTACATCTTTTCATTCAAAGATTGAGATAATTATCATAATACATTAATACTACTGTAGTCTTATCAATATAACTTGTTAACTATTTATACTTTTAAAATGGACTAAAAGTGTTTGCAGGTCCTGCCCGGCCTGTTTTGATCCGTACTCAACTACATAAATATGACCGTAAGCTATCCCTCCCATCTTGTAATCTCTAGTAGTAAAACAGTTTTGCTTTAAATTTTGCAAAACTAAAGAAATATCTAACAACTACATACCTCCAAAACAGGGTTTGGGGTGAATTCAGGCCGCAAAAATTCCTCCTTGCCAGTCGGAGCTAGGTCCAGCATCATTACCAACTTATCAGAAGCCTCTTGCTGTTCTGCATTTGGCTGCAGAGATGCTGGAAGGCTGTTAAAAGAGGGAAACTGAAACTCTCGAACATCTTCAGCAAAAGGAAGGACATTGAAGTAAAAAGAATCCGCCTGCCATTTAAGAGCAACGTCAAAAAAGAGAATTGGTTGATGGTCAAAGACACAAGTCAAACTCTTAAACTGAAACTAAGGACTCACAATATTATCCTTATCCGAGACATTAGGAGTTAAGACTCCTATAACAACATTTGCCTGTCCTTGTCTCCAAACACACCGTACAATAGCAACTTTGTTCATTTCCTTCATTGCTCTTGCTAATGCAGAAATCGCAATAGTCGCTTTTTTGTTGCCAGGATCAGCAATGAAGATGTTGACATCTTTCATGTAGTAATGTCTTTAAAGATAAAAGTAAAGTCAATTTACTTTATGTGTGCATTGGAGGTTGCAATTTCAAACCAGTGTCTTACAAATGGGTCCATTTGGATGTGTTTTTTCTCTAATAGGTCATGTACGTACAAAATTAAAAAATCAACTTAGAAAGAGATGGGTCAAACAGGTCAAAAGTCCACCACATGTGTATTCTTAACGTATAATTGTATAAACCTCCTACGCCATTTATTATTCAAACAATTAGATTCTTGTTGAAAAAAGTGATCATATTCGAAACATGATATTTGTATTAAAAAAATTCAGACAAAAGTGTTTCAGGTAAATCAAGCATGGACCTATATTTAAATAAAACCACTTTACTTGTTACCCTCACCTACCTGACCCACCCATTTTGCAACCCCTATATGATTATAGCTATCCATAACAATAGGTAAAACCATACCGCATAATATTTGAAGCATTTGTGAACCCTAGAAGTTTCACGCTTTTCTCTGGTTTGAATTTCACTGCTTCAAGTTCAGCAGATGATATAGGAATCACTTGAGGTCCATATCTATATCCTTTTATCCTTTGTTCTGGAGGCACAACTTTACTAGGATCTTGAACACTTTTGTACTCATAGTCTAATTTAATTTCATGAGTGGCAAATTTATCCGTCGAAGGTGCTTTATCAGAATACTTTTTGAGAGTAGGGAATCTCTCTTCAGCTGTTTTCTTGTAGACCCAAACCTAATCATAATCAAGAGTAAGCAAAACAATAACAGGATAATACTTATACAAACTACTTCATAGTAAATGAAATCACCTTTATCTTAAATGTCGAGCTTATTTCAAGATCACCCCTGTATGTAGTTACAGGAGTTACATTACGAGTCCTTAACGCACCTAGCAACGAGGTTGAACTCTCAACATGCACCGCTTTTGCTTTTGTTTTCTTTGAAAATATACTTAGCAGCATATCGTTTTCTTCAATGATAGTACCCTCATGTGGGTCCTGTTTCTGGTTTCCTCTGTAAATGATACATTCAATTTTCATGCCCTGTACAGCCATCTGCTCAGCGAGGGTGTAGACTTGATCTTCTTTTGTACCTTCGTATGGATCTTTGATAGGGTACATGGCATTAGTAATGAGACAGATACGTTTTTTACCCTTGATTGTTTCTTGAAATTTCTTAATTAGCAAATCCATCCCCACAACAATTGCATCCATAACTATCATTAAGTCAAGGTACAAACCAATAAGCACAACATAGACATTGATAGTAGGCGCCAGACATCACTTGAAACCTTGCACGTGTATGATGAAATTGCTGAACTACGTATAGATTTGGACTCTACAAATATGACTGCTTTGAAGTAGTACAATTCAATTTTGTCAAATAAGTAGTTAGTTCAAACAGTTAGGTAATACAATGTTTAATTTTCTCATTTCCTGCAATTAAGATTATGTTTTTGTGACTCCATCAAAATGATTATCATCAAAAAAGTAAGAAATTTGTGGGCTGAATGTGCACTATATTGCAACATAAACATAGGATACAGTCTCCAGGAACAGTTCCTCGAGGTAGTTGTTGTAACACATCAACAAGATCTCCATCCACAACTTTGATTGGCTGCAAAACAGTAATGTGTTCATATCCACCCACTTCTTTTGTCAAATCATTTTTGGTATCTGTGTATATAAAAAGCACCTTACATAAGCCAAAGGACAAAAAACAAAATCAACAAACATAGACACCCATTCAGTCACTTCATGTAACAGATATGATCAATGTTGATCTTAAAGAGTAGTCTCCTGAAACAGATTGTGATTAACTAAGTAGAATACAACTCCATTTTTTAGCAAAATTCATGGACCTCATATTATGTCAACATGAAAAAATGAGTGGTTTATAAAGATGAACTCATGAACTTGATCAAGTAAACTGATATTACCTTCTGTTCCAAACACAACAACTCCTACTTCATCATATTTGCTGTAAACCAGCTGAAAACATACACAATTAGATGATTAAAACAAGCGAACTGATGCAAAGCTTATTGAATCAATTCTTTTAACATAAGTTCCATAAATAAAAACAAGAAAAGCAAAGAATTAAAAAAATACCTTCTTCTGTATTAGCAAAGAACAAACTTTCTGAATCTCTGGCAAGACACTGTGCATTGATGGACTAACATCAATCAATAAAACCAATCCTTCCTGTATGTGTTCCAAAAAAACAGTTGAAAGTGTAAGCAAATCAACATCCTTTCCAAAATACATTTTTCTTGAAAAAGATAATTAACACAATTAAATGTTTTTTGAAAAAAAAAATCATTATAATTCGATAGAGTTTTTACTCTAGTGAACTACGTTGGAACCCTAAATAGCATTTCTTTCATGATTTCAGCTGCTTGTAAGATGGACTGACATCAAACATAAAAGTATAAAGTCAAACCTTTCAATATAAGTATTTAAGTAATCTTTGAGAGCAGAATAAAACCATCTAATGGATGAAACTAAATAGCAACGCACAGATATATAACAACCATTGTTTTAAAAGTCGGTTGAGGTGTGTGCCTCAAGGCGAGGCACCCAGAAAACGTGTTTGAGGCGGTGCCTCACGGGTTTATTTGGTACGTGCGCTTCACAGGGCTGAGGCGTTAAGAAAGGTTGCGCCTCTCGGGGTTTTCTGTTTGTTTTCGATGTTTTAGACTCTTTGTGTCGTTTTCAAACATCTCATGTCTTTTTAATGTGTTTTTTTATGTTTTTGATAAATCCAATTATGAAATCAACAAGTATTTTATTTTTTAAAAGATATATAATTTTTATATTTTATTTTTTAATTCCGCCTCGGGCTTACGCCTCATGAGACAAAGGGAAAACGCCTCGAGGCTCGATTACGTACTTTTAAACCTTGATAACAACCATAATCATCAAGCAAACCTACTTTGCCTATTATTAATTTAGCTTCTGCACGCCCCACCCCCAAAAAAGAACTTATTAATTGAATATACTAGACAAATTTCAGATGCTAGCAGCTTGTAAGAAACCTATTGTCACTGTATTGATTCTCCAAAGAAAGATTGAAAAGGAAGTATAAGCAAAATCAATTGTGAAACTCCTTGCCCGACAAGCATCAACTAGTTAGTCATAGAAAACATGAATTATGTTAGGTGAGGTTTCGATGTATTAGCAACTTTGGCATTATCAAAATTCAAAACTTGCTAAGATCAATGAAAAAAAAAGCTTAGCAGCAAAACATCACTTCAATGGCAACAAATGGCACCAAACTTGCTTTAAATATTATTACTTCTGATCTTTTGCCCAAAAAAAATACTAATTGGTACTTTCACATGGAAACACTAACCATACTACGTGATTTTGCAAGAGTCGAATTTGAGTTATGATTACTATCATTTCACTAGACTTGACTCCTTTTTCTTTAGCAAATCTGGTCTCTTTGTCTTTACCAAACACTCAAAACATTATATTCTTACAACTTCAGAAAGCAAAAAAGCACTGGCAAACAATATTACCCATACCACGTCACATAATTAGAGGTGGCAAAATGGGTGGGTTGGATTGGGTTGGTTATTAGGTTATGATGGATTTGGGTCTGAATGAGTTTGGGTTAGGATAGATCATTTAGAAAAAAGGTCAGGATGGGTTTGGGTTAGGATGGGTTCGGGTCAGGATGGGTTCAGGTCAAAATGGATCATTTTTTTAAAAAGCCAATACTATTTTTCTAGTTTTCTATAATCCAACAACACATATAGACAGATACTTATACAAGCTCAAAAAGATACATATACGATTTCATCTATAAATGGTGGTCCCTTCAATAAAGCGACGATGATGGTGCAATAATGAAGCTGAGGCCCGACTGTAGGTGTGGTGGTGATGAGCGATGAAACTCAACGAATGTGGTGACTGATGCGGAGCTCGACTGTAGGTGCGGTGATGGTGCGATGGTGGTGCACGATGAAACTTGACGGAGGTGGGAGGGTGTAGATGCGGTGGACCGGTGGTGATGCAGTGGACCGGTGGTGGTGCGGTGGACTGGTGGTGGTGTGGTGGTGGTTTGATGGTGGTATGGTGGTGGTTCGGTGGTGTTGCGGTGGTGGTGCGCGATAAAACTCGACCAAGGTGACCAATTTGAGTGAAAGAAACATTGACTTATTGTGACTTGAAGCTCTAATTTTGAAAACTCATCTTGACCTATGTTTATTTTTTTCCAAATAAGTTTTCAACCCATCTTGACCCCTTGTGTTTTTTATTCAATCCATTCTAACCCATCTCTATTTTTAAAACACCCATTATAACCCAAAATTACATTTATGGACTTCTTTTGCCACCTCTACACATAATGACTTTCATAATGCACTTCCAAACACCCTCTAATTCTGATTCCTTTTGCCCAAACAAACAGTTACTGATAATTTCACATAAAACATGAAACACACTAAGCACCCATCCAATATTTTAGTAATCAGCACAATCAAATTCTGATGAACTCAAGATGAAAAGATAAGTATCCCAAAATTTGGCATTTTAAGTCCACCGCTTGCCCTAGCAACATTTAACTAGTAGCAACTTAATACAATAATATGACCTCCAGTATGCAGATTCCAATATTTTAGCAGAAATGACGATTAACAACCACCTAAACGGCTAAAATCCATGACTCCTTTCAGTAAACAAGCAACAACTAGAATCAACAATTACAGTCAACAAGCAAACGCCTAATACTGATACTACTTGCCCTAACCAACAGCTAATAGGTAATTAATTCCTTTGAAGCAAACATGAACTATACTATCAATAGTTTCTACATACTTGACATTAACATAATAACATGATCGAAAACTTAACAACTTCATATTGAAGAAGTTAGCAACAGAGTTTTAACCGATTGCTGGTGATATATGTGATATTGCAGACATTATACAACCAGAAAATTTAAATAAAAAAAAGAAGAAGAAGAAGAAGAAGAAGAAGAAATTTGAAGTTTACCTTGTTTCGTGCCATTTTGTTTAGAGAGAATGAGGAAGACGAAGGTCTGAATCGTACGTGACAAGGTGTTTCTCCTTCCCTTCCCGCCCCCAATTTAACTCGGCCAATTTTATTTTTAACCAAGATTAGAATAAATAAAAAATAAATACGTCACTAATTATATCTTTACTATCATATAAAGCATTTTGATCGGGTAAAATTGGAATTTCATACTTATTCGTAAGACGCGTCCCTTTCTTTATTTGTCGTTTCCCATGCTCTCCCCCTTCATGCTTCAATCGGCAGTTCAATGGCGATTGAACATCCCCATTTAAGCCCCTTACACGATCCCAATCCCCACCCACATGTACATATAGCCACCAACGTTAATTGGAAAACCCATGTCACTGCAGTCGGATCTCGGAAACTCAGGTAAGTGTCTGATTTTGTTTCCTACCTTTGTTATTTCATATTCCAACGGCTTTGCGTGTATGCGTCTGTACTGTGTTTAGTGTTATTATATATAACTAGTATTATGTCCCATCGCGTTGCAGTGAAGGCATAAAACCATGTTGAGCAACATTAATATCACATTGTTTTAGTTATTACCAACACTGAAAAAATCCACAAAATAAAAGAAATAATAATAAAAAGAAAACGTAAGCGTAAGAACGTTGAACCATGGACGTTCGTTGCCACGTGTTAACGTACAAAACTTAGACCAAAACGTAAAACACAAAACGATCGATAAACAGAAAAAATAAGGTAAAAACATTGAACCACGTACGCATGTTGCAGCATGTTAACTCGAAAATTTTAGATTGAAACGGAAAACGAAAAATTTGTAATGAATTAAAAGTATATGAGAAGAAAGTTAAAAGTAAAAAAATGTTAGCTTTAAATATAAAAGATAAAAACTATTAGTGTTAAATTTTAAAAGAAAAAATAATTAAATAATACAAAGATACAACCTGTGAAGTATGAAGTACAACTAATGATGCATAATCAAGTTGAAAATTAGTATTATATATAATTGTATGTTATCATATATGATACTAATTATCAAATAGTTTGTGTATAGAAGTGACATACATCATGTTTATCAAATTATTTTTACTTTAGAGTGTTGTATCATGTGCTTTTTTGGTTGTACTCATTTTTTGTCTTTTTTATTAAATATTTAACTTTTTTATTTAACTTAATACTTTTATATATTTATAATTTAAGCCCTATACACTTTTTACTTTCAGTTTTGGTCCTATATCTTTGATATTTTATAAATTTTTAGTTTTACGTGTCGGTCTAACTTTTGAGAGTTAACATGATACAGCGTGCGCATATGGTTCAACGTTTTTACGCTTACTTTTTATTTACCGGCTACATCGCAACGCGCTGGTCCTAAATCGCTTATTATTTCATATGTGTTTACGTTTCGCTTGCATGCTACAATTTTTTTACGTCTACTTTTAGTTCGTTTTCTTTTTTGATTTTTGTGCGTTTTGCTTGCATAGTTCATCATTCTAATTTTTTTAATACGGTTTCTTTTGTATTGGTGGTTATTGATGGTAGTGTGTCATTGTTGCTATTTGATATAGTTTTACGTCTTTGCAACACGGGGGTATAATACTAATTATACTCTTTATGCAAAGGTCGGTGGGGTTTTTCACCGACAAAGGTAGCCCTTCAACTTTCACAAATGTCATTTTTAGTCGCTTCCCAAATATTCATGTTCTGCTTCTCTTTAGTGGCTTCATACGTACACTCGCATCACATGAAGAGGGAGAGGACATCGGAGCCAAACTTTCAACCCTTTGATTGCTTTTGTAACGTCGATTAACAACGTCACGAAAGCACCGGACCCAACCGTCGGCACCAAATCAGACCAACCGCGTTTGTAACAACACCCTTTGCCGGTTGTCCGTCAATCACTATAGCACTTTCGTCAAAACCACCCCTTTTTATCTCTACGATATTGGTGATGATTTGTGGTTTTTGATATGGAAATTAAAATATGCGTTAAAGAGCATATATGGACATTTGGATGGTGACTTAACACTAGCTTTACCATTTAGTCCCTCGCTTCTTGATATACTTATAATCAGCCCCTTAACTTTATAAAATTTACAATTTGATAACCATGCTAATTTTCTATTGAAACTACGGTTAAAATTAGATAATAACTAGTAATTAAGCATACTGCATTGCAGTGGGGGCGTAAAATCATAACAAGTAGCATCAATATTACATCAGTGTCAATGACTATCAACACTGGTAAAAATAACAAAACCAAACGAAAAGTATATTTAAAGACATAAAACCACGCATGTGAGACGTAAAACATTAAAAACAATAATTAAGTCAATCTAGAACCCGTCTGTTGTGACGAGCAAACGGGAAAAATATAGACGTAAAAACGTTGAACTACACGTCGAACGCATGATGCCAAGCTAACTGACAATTACTGGAGTCCCGATGCTCCTTCCAATGACTTCAAATGATTATTCAGCAAATCCAAGTAATTCCGGCAAGTTTCAGTTACTTCTTCGATGGTGCGTGCCGCAACACAAACAACCGTCGCCACTACAACGCGTGACCTTTGGCAACAATCTAGTTTTAAATTAAAAGCTTCGTATTAAACATTTTAGTCAAAAACCGTGATAATATCAGTGATAGACATAAGTGAAAGGGGTTGGTATGAAAATCTCTTGTGAAAGGTGTGAAAACATCATCCCCTCTTATCTAAACCAGAGATATTAAAATGTGTTGCTCTTTTTTTCTTTTATGATTAACATAATGACGCATGAAGAGTCGCGCCCATATGACCGATACTGGATATTGTTTACATTGCATTGTCTTTGTTCTCATTATGTTTTGTTTATTAGGTCTAAGGTTGGGTGAGACTTGGGTCAAGCTAGACGAGACTTACTTTTTCTCTCTTCGAACTTTTTATACGGCTTGAGTATCTTTAGGCTTATAGGTTTGCATGTTGAAATAATTGGTTTTTTGGCTAAGTTAAAGTAGTCATTTTCAGTTTCGAATAATCAGGGTCGGTTCAACGTTTTTTGAGGCCCCAATCGAACTACAAAAATGATGCCTTTTTAAAAAAACGCAATCTAAACAAAAGCAACTTAATCAAATTTATTTGAACACAGTAATAAATCAAAGAAAATATGATATACTAGCTTAAGTACTTGATAGTTGATTTCTTTAAATTAAAAGAGGTTTGACGAAGTCAATCAAATCAATCGGAGAAGAAGGAACTTAGGAATGGTCGTTTGCTTTTGTGAATTGTGTAACTGTTGTTCTTCAATAACCTACCAAATCATCAAAATTTTCATCGAACTCAACTATCAAGTGTTATTCCCGCTTCAAAATTTTATTAAACCATATAATACCAAAACCTACAAAAAAATTTATATAAATGGGGGCTCTTATTTTTGGGGGCCCCAAACTTAACGTGTCACAACTTACACTATTGAGTAGACCCTAGTTTTGATACAACCCATATACTAGGCCGGTGGTATACAACAAACTAGTCTACTCAACGAGCGTAGCTTTTCTTCTTGGTTTTGTTCTCGTTCTTATTCATACATCAGTCTTGCGTAACTGGGTTTTAAATATTTGGATGGTGTAGAGTCTCTATGGTGGTTTTATAGCCTGAAATATGATTTCACAGTAGTTTATATAGAATCTGCCATCTTAACTAGTATAGCAGACTCGAGATTTCCTAACATTTAGGGCTGACATAACAGGTCAGACACGACACGATAAGACACGATGATCTGTCATGCCAGACACAAACATGACACGGAAACTTATCATGTTATTTTTTTAAAACATGAACTTGTTAACAAACAGGTTACACGAAATAACTTGTTTAGAAACCTGAAGGTTGGTGTCTTGAACTCTAGATGAAGGCTTGTGGCGTTGACTCTCGATGAAGGGTGGTCTCGAACTATCGATGGTGGCTGGTGGTCTCGATGGTGATGACGGCTGGTGCCAAGTGATCTCGATGAAGGCTGGTCTCGACGGTAGTCGTGATGAAGGCTGGCGGGCGGTGGTCTTGATGGTCGCGATGAAGGGCGGTGCCTGGTGGTCTCTATGAAGGCCGGTCTCGACGATAGTCACGATGAAGGTTGGTGGTTGCTGATCTCGATGGTGGTCGTGACTCGCGAGGATGGTGGTCTTAGTGGTGGTCGACTGGTCGGGATGGAGCCTGGTCAGCTGGGCTGGGTACTGAAGGTTGGGTTGGCAGTTTGGGATGTCCCGATGGGTAGCTATTGTGGTGGGTACTGGGTAAGTGGGTAGGTAAATTAGGGATAAATGATTTAGGGTTTTGTTTTGTTGAATTATATATATACATATATATATATATATTACTTAATTATAAACAGGTCATTAACAGGTATTTTGACCTGTTAAGACATGAATTTTATCGTGTCTTAACATGTTGATCTGTTTAAGACACGAAACCTTTTAATTTTGTGTCGTGTCGTGTTAACAAGTTCGTGTCAAAAATTATCAGCCCTACTAACATTAACATCGTTTGACTGTTTAATAAAATTTAAACATGACAAGCTTCTTAGGTCATCGTGTTACAACAAATACAACTACAAAAAATCAAACCTTCGACAAGTGTACCTTTTATGGACCGCTATTCTAGAACTTACAAATTCTTAGGGGGGGTAGGGGGCTTGCGCTGTGTGCCTGTAGCATGGGCGAACACTGCACAAGAACACCGCCACTGGTCCGACTACATTATATATTTTATTAATTATTATAGTTTAAAATAATATTTAAAATTATTAATAAGTGTTGTATTATACTAATACTTTTATTATTATTATTATTATTATTATAATAATAATAATACTAATAATAATAATAATAATAATATTTATAAATAAGTAGTTCTAGTTTGAATACTTAACTATTTAGTTATCAAATATTTTTATACTAATGATTATAATAACAATCTATATTTATTTTATATATGCTATAATATAAAACATACGAGGATGACATAAATGTAATATAATGGTTTCAAATTTTCTCATATGTAATAAGTTTTTCCTAATTAATACAATTTAAATATATATTTTTTAATACTATCTTATTTATAATGCTTTAAATTAATGTCAAAATATATACCTTTGTTATTTATATTATTATAGCTTAATGCTATTTGATTTAAGTATTTTTAATTTAAACACTTAAGTATATAACTACGAAATATTTATATAATAATAATAATAACAACAATAGCAGCAGCAGCAACAACAACAACAATAATAATAATAATAGTAATGTATTTATGTTTAATTCAGGTCAGAAAAAAGAATCGATAACACCCGACATATCACTATATATAACAAACAGAAAATATTTTAAGTAATGAATGTAAAGTTTTTTCTCATTATCACCACAATAATTTTTTTCTCAAAACTAATAAAAAAACTATTTTGTTATTTGTTTTATAATTTTAAGGATTTTTTAAAATCAAACAAAACATTTTCTCTCTCTCTCTCTCTTATTATTTTAAAGTGATACCACTCATTTTGTTTCATTAATTTTTTTATATTTAAGCCTTCGAGTTATGTCAAATTTATATTTAATAATCTGAACTTTTTTTTTTTATAATTTTAGTCATAAGCCTTCAAGGTTAGGTTAAATTTACATTTATTCACCTAAACTTTTTTTTTTGAATTTTATACTTAAGAATTCGAGTTAAGTCAAGTTCACATTTAATTACTTGAACTTTTTTTTCAAGTTTTTTATAATAAAGCTTGTTAATTATAATAAAGTCACAAATTATGTATTCGTTATTTTTCTTATCTGTTTCGAGTTATTTGTTTTTTATAGTTTTTTTTCTATTACACCTTTTTATCAGTGTTTCATTTGCAATTTTTTTTCGAGTGGTTAGTATTAACGTATAAATTATCAGATTACATCTTTCAACCTTTATAACCCAAAAAACTATTATTATGACACTCTTGTAGACATTAAAACCGTACCGTGACGAAGCGCGAGTCTAATCCGCTAGTAGCCTATTAAAGCATCTCGATTAAACATTTTTTATACTTCAAAAACAGCTACATGGGCATCTATTGAGTTTGTCACCATCGGGTGGGAATGCTTTTGTAAGGATTAAATGAAAAGGCTAATGTAATCCAAACACCCAAGTCTCTCCTGCATGCATGCACAAGTATACTGAAGTAGAATGCTTCGGAAGTTTCACACCAGCATCAGAAAATACACTAAGTGTGAAATCTTCCGAAGCCAAGACTAATATCTTCCGAAGCCAAAGATGAAGTCTTCCGAAGCTTCAAAAACAAAGCCTTCTGAAGCCAACACTTAAAGACAGATTTTTCCGAAGACTTTTGAACACATGCTTTATCTGATGTATCTTTTACATAAAGCTGGATCCCTTTCCGCTACAACTCTGATGAGACACCAAATTTACATAAGTTGGTGAAAGGTCTATGTTTTTGGTAACTGTACATTGAGATCTTGAGTTTGTAACTTTCTACTTTATGTATTTTATTCTTTTTATAGTATATTAGGATGTGAGCTATGATATGTTATAGTCACTAGTCAAAATGCAATCTGCCTTTTGACTCTACATTTGATTTTGTTTGTTGTCTAGTCAATTATATCCAGTTGTCTTTCAAAGTATGGCCGGCTGTAGGATGTAGTATATATATCTCAAGTACTTGTAACCTTCTAATATGCTTGTGTAACATTTGTAATAGAACTTGAGAGGCAATATACAATATTTTTGAAAATCAACTACTTGTGTGTTTTATCATCTTGTTCTGTCTCGTATTTACTTGTGTTTTTAGCATCTTTACCAAGAGGTTAACCAGTTTCCTATTTGACATGTTAAATATTCTTAGCAACTCTCCTCATTGTGTTTATTGTGTTGTAAGTGCATACCCTTCGCTGGTCCTGCAGCTTTTAATGCAATTGTTTTTCCACAAGAACACCAAAAAATGAATAGACATGATATATATGGATATATTAAATATAGAGAAAAACGAGCGACTAAAAAAAATATGGTGATAATCGAACAATGTTTTTTAGTTTTCTTATTGGAATGATTTTTTAATATTTTAAGAAATGTTTGTTTTTATAACATGTCAGCTCATTAAATATGTTTTTAATTGTTTTTAAGATTTCCTATATATAGGGCTCTTAATCAGTGTTTTTGAGACAGGATTGGACCGGCCGGTCCGACCAGTTCGACTGGAAATTAGTCCGGTGGTCCAGTCTGGTATGATTCGTTTTTTAGTGGTCGAACCGGCCGGTTCGTCCCGAACCGCTGGTCGGACCAGGAAACTGGACCGGTTCGGACCGGTTTTGGTATTTATTTATTTATTTTTATTTTTGATTTTAATGGGTAAAAACAAAGTGTTAAACCATAAATTAGTACGCCGGATATACAAATATAATTAAGTTTTATATATAACTATAAAAAATATATATAAATTATATATAAATTACTTATATTTAATTACATATATAAATATAATTAAAATATAGTTAAATCTGGTTCAACCGGTACGACTATCAAACAAATAAAACATTCGATTCGACGTTCGATCCGGTTCTAAAAATATTAGTAAAGCAAAAATGAAATGAATCAATGGTCAGAACAAAAGTACAATCATCTACAGCACTACGAAACAAACCAATTTCCCAACAAAGAAAACACTAGTTTTTGCTAGCTTCTAGCAACAACCACTTCATCTCCATTTCACACACACAAACCAAACGATCAGTTGAGCTTCACATCAATGGCGTCCATGATGTCATCATCACCAAACATCTATAATCACATCTACAACAACAATAATAACTCCACTAATCATAACCGTACACTAAACGCCATTAAAAGTAGAATCAATTGCTCTCGCTGGTTAATCTCATCTTCGAAGAGCAACAACTCCGACGAACAGCAACAAGAAGTAACTCGAAGGTATATAATCTTTCTGTTATAAGTTAATCTGAGAATGTTGATGAATTGTTCGATTAGTTTACTCAATTTGGTGGTGGTTGCAGGGAGGTTATATTGAGGAGCAGCGGATTAGCAGTTATTGGTGCCATTTTTCACTTCAGGTAATGTAGAAAAGCGTTATTTCGGCATTGAACTGATGATATTTTGAGTGAATTAGATTATCGTTGAATTTTTCTGTTGATTGATCGCGAAAGTAGTTATCGATCCCAAAATATGAAAAACCTAGGGAAATCAATCGAGTGATATACTTTCGGATGCAAAATTGATCGATTGGAACCTAATTAGCACCATGTAAGTTATGTGAAGTTTCTGCCATGGCCCATTGCTGTTCCTGAAGAATTTTTAAGCTCATGTTTACCTGTTTTATAATGGATAGGAAATTACTGATATACTTTAGGGTTTATAAGATTCTCAAATTGATTCAAATTGGTCACTCATTCCCAAATGTTTGAAAATTGAAATACTACTGCTGTAGAATCATTCCTTTAAAGTTTTACATTCTCATATTTTGGCATTTCATGCGTTTGATGCAGTGGAAGCAAACCTGATTACCTTGGTGTACAGAAGAATCCTCCTTCTTTAGCTTTATGCCCCGCAACAAACAAATGTATTTCAACTTCTGAGAATATCAGCGACCTTGTTCACTACGCACCACCCTGGTAAGATATCGTATCTTGTTGTACTCTGACTTCGATTTTCAGTCAAATTACTTATATTTTAAAATTTGGCATGGATGTATTAAATTTATGTGGAGGATCAATAACTACATTAGTAAGTATAATAACATCTTTAACATTTTGTAATACAAATGTAAAAGATATATAAATAGATCATAATTTGCTTTCTACAGGAACTATAATCCACCAGAAGGACGTGGAAGTAAGAAACCTGTGAGCAAAGAAGTGGCAATGGAGGAGCTTCTTGAAGTGGTTAGATAACGATCTTTCAAACCCCTGATCGTACTAATCTAGAGGTGGAAAAATGGATGGGTTGGGTAAGGGGTCAAAGCAGGCCTTGCGTGATAAATTTAGCCAGGGTAGAAAGGGTTTTGTCCACACGCAAGAAACTTTTTGGTCATTTTCCTAAGAATTAATGTGCTAATACAATTACAATATATGTTAATAAACAAATACCCAAATTTGAGCCTATAAACATCAAAAATACACTTTTGGGCTACTTTCAAGTCTCAACCCGTCTTGCTCGTTTCCCTTTTAGTTTTTATTGATCCGTTAGAGACAAGCCATAACCTAAATCGAGACAATCACATTTAAATGTGTGTTGTATGCTCCTTTATAAAGCAATGTGTGTTATGTGTTCCTTCATTGGTTGAATCCATATTCTTTGTGGTATCACAGATAAATTCAACAAAACCGGACAACTACAATCCACGGGTGGTAGAGAAGAAAGATGATTATATACGTGTGGAGTATGAAAGTCCGATTTTAGGGGTAATTTTTTATAAATGTCTATTTTTAATGTTAATCAATGGACAAAAATGATGTGCTGAGTTGGTTTGCTTGGTCTCAGTTTGTGGATGATGTTGAATTCTGGTTCCCTCCTGGGAAGAAACCACTTGTACAATACAGATCAGCATCACGCATTGGATTGGGTTTTGATGCCAATAGAAAGAGAGTTAAGGTAACAAGCTTCTACTTAATATGGTTCACAAGATCTTTATATCTTTTCATCAGTATTCAGTGTATTTAAGATATATGATCTAAAACCAGGGGTTAAATAAGACAAGCCTGATCTCAAGGACCATGAAAGCTCGAACCCAGCTCATTTCAAGTTCTATTTTTAGAGCTCGAGCTTGACTTGGGCTTTATTATTTCTTTTTATGTGTTTCAATGATTAAAATATGTATATATTATATAAATAATATAATATATGGTATTTTGATTTCTATCATAATTATCTATAACAAAACTATATATAATAACTATATAATATCTATATAAATAATAGATTCATTTAGTCTTGCAAACCTATTCAAACTTGGTCTGTAGCTCGGGCTTGTTATCAAATGAGGACCATCTTAGATGTGATCTCTACTCGATTCGAATTAAACGAATCGATCTCGAGTAATTTAGGAGCATTTTGGATCGTTACATGGGTCGCAAGATCCCTTATCTGATCATTTATTCTATGATTCTTGCCTTCTTGGTATCATTTCAATGTGAGATAGTAACACATTTTGAGACCCACTCAATCTCTAATCACCATTCTAATATCTGTTTTCCCCTCTCTCCAGGCATTGCGTCTAGCACTGGAGAAAAAAGGTTGGGCTTCTGAAAATGACTTTTGACAAGGGCTCAAGTGTTGACTTTTTGTTTGACTTGGAGCTCCATGAACATGTATAACCACAAAGTGGTAAGCAAATGCAAGTCATGTAGTGGCAATACTATTTTCATTTTTATCTCTCTTTTATCTATCATTTATTTCATTTTTGAATTTTATAGTTTCAACACGAGACTTGAATATTATGAGGTTAGTAAAAGTTTTAGGGTTACCGTAAACCAAAATATCCTACATTTATTCAAAAGAATTTGGGTACAAAATTAAAGTTTTATGCTCAAGAATGATTAGCTTCTACAAAAATCCTCGTGTTCATGATGATTACCATCATCGTTCAAAATTACAATTTCGATATTCAACCTTTTCTCCCTGTATACATGTAAAAAGAAACTTTAGGATACAAAATCATGGAAGGTATGGTCTGCAAAATATCTGCTCCAAAAGTATGATCCTTGACATTTTTAGTTTCTGTTTTCCACTTATATGAAATGAGGGTAACAAAGATATGACCATGACTGTTTAAGATAGGTCTCACTTACAGAACGGAATAAAACTAACGAACATATTATAAATACAAACATACTGTGTATATCTCTTTCTGTAGGCTGATGCAAAACACTTCTTTACTTTTCACCAAATCAATAGCTTCGGCTTCAAAAAGCGGTATAACAGCATCATACACAAAGAAGAAAGATTAATAAATTTAATGACAACCCATAAAAACTTAAAACTTTGCTGGCAACAAAAGAGGGCTTGGGATTTAAGCTGGCGATGAATGTGGCAACAGAACCATGAGCACTATATCCAACTCTCTCATATGATCTAACAGCATCATATGTAAACACACATACACCCCTTTCCTTAATGTTTTAAACATAGGTTTATGTTAGTACTTAGAACCTTTTGTGACAAACCATTCCATAATTCATAGGAAAAGGAGAAGCTAAGTGTGCCCACATTGATTGAAGTTGAATAGCCGAATAGGTTAGAATTAGGAGTTGCAGGCTGACAATAACTTCCAACCATCTTTTCAAAAGGGGCCAAGATGTTATCGGGTTAGTGGGCCCACTTTATAACTAAAAGTGTATATATGCACGCCGCCCTCCTTCACAGTTCACCATCAAGGTCGCTGGTCGCCTAAAACTTTTAAAGGTGTAACATGGGAAAGAGTGTTTGTCGTAAAGGGTCTTTGAGAGAAGCTAAGCCAAAGGGCCTTTGGCTGAGCAGTATTCGGGTGTTTGGAAAAGATGTCCCTCCACAAGAGGTTGAGGACTCAAGTCTTACGGTGGACAAATAGTGTAGATTTAGGAGTAGGAATTAGTGGTTGTGTGTCTTAACTGCTCTAAAAAAACTAGAATAATAAAAAATTCTGCTTGTTGTGCTGATGCTCATAGATATGTTGTAGAAAATAGAGGGAAACAAAGAAAAATAAAATTTATACTATTAGTTTAGGTGAATATCATACCAACCGATTTCCTGTATTTTACATGAAAAAGTCACTCAACCTATGTTTGGTATATAAAAGTCCTGAATTTGTTAAAATATACATGAAATAGTTAATCAACCCAATTTAGTATATTAAAGTCCCTAAGCTTGTCAAGAGTACACATACTTGTGAAAAGAATGGTTAATATAATGACTTGTCACATCTTAAAATAGTTTAAGTGAACTGGCATTTAACTTTTATTGCATTAAAAATTTATACCATCTTATTTTGACCAAGTTAAGATGTAACAAGTCTTTATTTTATACTTTTTTCACAAGCCCATGCATTTTAGACAAGTTTAGGAACTTTAACATACCAAAATTTATTCGAAGAACTTGTACTGTTGATTTTGAGCGATCTATCGAGCCAAACCGGTTCATGTGTTGGCATATTGTAATCATAATAAACTGGTTGGATGGTTGTAATATATGGGTTAAACGGGTTAACTTCTTTAATTAAATATGTTAAACATGACTGATAGGATTAATTGAGTCAATCTGTAATGATTTATGTAAACAATTCAAGAGAAACACCAACAATTATAATCAATTCAAGCAATATCAACAAATTCACAGTTCATTGATATAGCTAAGACAATTACAAAAGTAAAAAAACAGTTAACAATTCAAGCACTCAATCTCAACAACCTCTCAACAACTACTGAATAACTGTTTTACTCCAGTCTAAGCTATTTATACTAGAAACTAAGGAACTAACAATTTACAAAACTAGTCCCTATACTAGTACAAAATATAAAATATACAATACAAGACTAAATGTTAATCTTTCAAGGGTTCTAACAATACTCCCCCTAAGATTTACATTGTCTTTAGTCTTCAATCCTTGTCTTCCCAGCATCAGTCTCTATCTTCAATCTTTGTCTTTAATCTTCAATCTTTATCTTCCGTCTTCAATCTTTATCTTCCATCTGCATCCTTCATCAATCACATTAAT
>BJCM01274026.1:0-14899 GCA_018326385.1 Flaveria bidentis | reverse complement strand
AATGAAGGTATGCGATTGGGCTTATTCGGGCTATTGAACTAGGCGAATGGTTCAATCGTGCGACTGAACTAATGCGGATGAGTCAGTCGGCCGAATGAACTAATGTTGTTGAACAGTCCGAATAGGGTACTCAGTCGTACGAATGAGGGTACGAATGAGTCCAATCGTGCGTTTGGGGAATGCGAATGAACTCAGTCGTGCGATTGAGCCAATCGTGCGACTGAACCTGCTGAAGTTTGAAAATTCGTAGGTTAAACGTGTTTTGGCCGCAAATACTCGAATTTTCACATACCCTAATTGTCGTATGCCAGAAAAACTAAACTTTATGGTTAGGAAACGTCTAAGACAACGTTTGACACAAAAAGATTGTGTTTTTAGTGAAAAAACACAATTTTTTGTATCAAACACGATTGAATCAACACGTAATCAAGAGCCAAAGCTCTGATACCACTTGTTAGGATCGTGTACTTGACGATGTACTAACTGATTAACGTGTTTACCGAACCAAATAGTGCGGAATCCTATTTGATTGGCGATCCAATTAGTGAGAACGCACGTAGAAACAATTATGTATTGAATCTAACATTAAGAATCGATCAGGAATCGATCTACTGCGATCTATGAACTTGGAGTATGATCTTAGAGGTCTCTGGACGGTTAGGATACGTCTGGATTCGAAGTGTGTTCAATGCTTACGTTTTTCCACGAATTAGGTGGTATTTATAGGTTAGGGTTGCTCATTCGGGTGACTGGACCATTAGCATGATTCAGTCGTGCGATTGAGCCATGCGGTTGATCCATTCGCACGTCTGAGTGTTCAGTCGTGCGACTCAGCCAATCTCATGAAGTTGTTCAGGCGTATGGACTATTTAGGCGCATAAACACTCAGTCGCATGGCCATTCGGACGCATGACCACTATTGGGGCGCATGGTCCAGTTGGACGCATGAGAACTTCACTAAACCAAATTTGAATGTATTCATTGTCATAACATTATTTATATTAATTCAAACAACCACAAACCTATATAATCCAGCCAATATGCGTTAAACAACTTATTAATGAAATATTAAACATTATAACTCACAACCAAACATTCTTATTTCATTAATTACCTAAGCATTATATAAATGTAAAACATTCAAGACATATTAAATTAAGATCCGAATCTAGGTACATATGTGTCAACAATTTAGAAATAAAATTACAACCGTAAATTTTTTATAAAGTTAACAGTTGTGTTTCTATTAAATGTATTTTTAGCAAATTTGGCAAGTATGTAATATTGTTTTTTATTATTAAACTTTTTAAATGCGTTTAATTTTTACTTTAATGATATGTAACAATGGAAAGTTTATAGTTTTGAAATTATATTACAAAAATATTAAATGGTTCTAACAATGGAAGTCAATTAAAGGTCAATAGCATTCAAAGTAAAACAACTTTTATAAATTAATGAACGTTAACTATTACCAATTAGAAAAAAAATTTAACAATAGAAAGTTTAAAAATTCAATATTTTATATAGAATTAACTATAGATATTACTATTTAAAGGAAAACAACAATCATTCTATAGAATTAAATTGAATTTTCTTACAATTTAATTTAATTTATCCTTTTACTCTAATAAAATTATGTAGGACACGTGACAACATTATATTTATTCTCACTAAAAATTTTTTGGTTATCTCTAAATTATTACCTTAATAACATATAATATTATTTAAGTATTTAATTAAGAAAAAGATATCTTTTTATTTATGTTATTTTTAAATAAACAAATTTTATAAAATAAAATTCTTTTTCTAAAACATCAAACTTATTTAAAATATGAAATATTTAAAATTTAGTTTTTTTAAAACTATTTTTTATAAACCAAAAATAATAAAAAAAAGTGAGAGTTATAATAAGGAATTTTTTTAAAAGTGGCATTTTTTAAAACAAAATGTTTAATTTTTTTTAAATTACAAAAGTTGATATCATTGTTTTATAACTTACAGTTTTACTCCTATGTAATTTAAATCATCTT
Source organism: Flaveria bidentis (assembly GCA_018326385.1). Lineage (NCBI taxonomy): Eukaryota > Viridiplantae > Streptophyta > Magnoliopsida > Asterales > Asteraceae > Flaveria > Flaveria bidentis. The sequence continues at coordinate 12,869 of BJCM01274026.1, read as the reverse complement.
ATCTTAGAAAATCGTTTTATAATTAAGTAAATTTTATTATATTTAATATTTTATTTATTCAACACGTGTAATATATAACTTTACTAAAGCTAGCTATATAAAATGTAAATTAAAATTGTAATTTATTTAACAGTGTTTGAAATACAAGCCATTTTTTATGCTTTTACAAACTATATGATTTTAAAGATCTTGTTGACTTTAGAACTAATAAGTATATGGGTGTAATCACATGTAGCTATCGGATTCTTAAGATATAAAATAATAACAAAAGCATTTTTGTAAAAACTTAAATGAGCACACAAAAGCATGAAAATACAATGTAATAAGATCGAAAAAGGATATATTGCTTCCTCAATAACCATTCATATTGTAAACCTGGTGCAAAATTAAAAATTTCCATCTAAAACAGTAGCAATAAGTAGAATATAAATTTCATTAAAACTTAACACATACAAATCAGTAAGAAGTCCAATAGCAACATGATATAAATTTCATACCGCCAATAAAGTTTTGTCAAATAGCAAGATGTGTTTACATTTAGATGGTATTCACAGAAGACCTATACATCCACAAATATACACATATAAATAATGTTATATTAAATTCAAATTAAATATTTAAGTAATGTCTTTTGACATTCATTTACAGATGGATTATGCACAGACAACATACTAATCGGCAAGTTTTTAAACCTATAAAGTCACTAACATTTTATCATAAAATTAATCTAAGTAACTTGAAGAAACCCACATGAATGACCACCTATAAATGAAAAATAAAAGAATATACACAACACTATAAATGACCACCTCCTTGATTCCCACACATAATAGCCCGGTAACACCAAATAGCAAAACGGCTGCACATGGGTTGACCACAATACCAAGAACAGTATGTCAGCTAGAAACGCTAGAAGCCTGTCTTGGCCCCTGAAAACCAATATCAGATCAGAAGGTAGAACGAAATATTCGAATTTAAAAACAGAAATTATATTAAGAAATTAGCAACCTTGAATATAATGTAAAATGCAAAATTTATGCACCAGATTATGAGAAATGCCACAACCGACTGCAGATCCACCAACTGTATATTCCAAAATCAAAGCCCAACTTACTATTCAAGCAAGACTAAAAATTTACAAATGATAATTTATCAGATAATTTAGAACTAACAATATCCTAATTACTAATGTGTTTAGCGCTATAACAACGGAGAACATACCCTTCTTCAACACGGATGTAAGTATAATGATGCATGCTTCCAGCCAAAGGGCAACAATTTACTAGCTCTTAGCATGATAAAAAATATTTTATTTATTCAATCCTAGCGTTATGGTTTCCACAATAATGTAGAGACCAACTCCAATTGTTGAACCAACAATCGATAAATTTCATGATCCCAATTTAATCAAGTGAATTTTATGAATTAATTGATTGCAAATTTAGTTTTAAAATAATTTGCTTTTTCTCAACTATATATAATTTCTCAAGTGTTCATATGTTTGCATTTGGTCTTTGTTACAACCGCGATTTCTAATGAATCGAATCAAACTTTTTCTCCTCACCAAACTTCAAAACCCCAATTTTGATCTGCCATTAGCCCCTTGTTGGACTCAATAACAAACCCCAATAAATATCAAAACCTACTTGCCATTATAAATTTAAAGATTCATAATTATGATCAAACCTTTGAAAATTCAGCAATCTATAGCAGCAATATTGTACAGCTCAACGTTGTCTGATTTGCAGTCATGTGAACAATGATGAACCAGAAGAAAGCATATATAAGAATTTGATGAGATTGCTACGTACAAAAATCTCAAACCTCAACTTCTAGAGGAGAAAAACTACATATTAATGTAAACATCCTTCATTATTGTGCTTATGCTTTGTATTTTTAAACAAAAATTTATGGTTACTAATTACTTATTGATGTGTCAATTATCATTAATATAATAGAAATAATCAAAGATGAAAAGATACTATAGGTTTTAGGGAACAAACAAATCTTGTCCATGTTGATTCTTGGAAATAAGACAAAATCGCACAACAGGTTCGATAAAGGATCAGAATAATAAAAAACCCCAACATTTCAAAAATCCCTATTGATAAACAATTAATCGAAATTGCAAAGGTATACTAATAAGAGTGTAAACCACAAAATTAAAAGTGCAGGAACAACTAACTTGTGAATCCTCCAAGAACTGAGGTGGGGATGAAGAAGCATATTCGTTTAGAGTTTACAAAATCTTTGAAGATGGAGAAGATAATGAAGACTTGCCTGTATGAAAATTGGGAAAAAGAACCCATAATCAGTTGAACTCTATGATGGTGGAAAAGTGCGCTGGAATATGAGGAAGGAAGAAGATGATGAAGGAGGAAGACGATAAGTTCATAAATTCTTTGGTGAGATGTGATTTTGGGTGAATAATTAGGGTTTGATGGAAAAGAAACCTGAATCCGGTAACGGAGGATACGCGGGTCGCATAAGATCCGCGCGAAGTAACAAAATCGAGTTTTTGTCTTTTGGGCAGGAAAATAAGTGTAATATTAAACCACAAAGTGACTGACCGGGTTCGATAATAGATTTCTCAATTGATGTGATTTAAACTAGAATCGAATATGATGATTAAGTCGATGATTAAGTTCATGATTAAGTAACGAAAATATAGAATCAAAAAATATTAGATGCTGAAAAATACTCATAAATGATTTGTGTATTGATTGTGGGTGTACAAGTTACAATTGGTGGTATGGTTTTCAATACAGTAACTTGAAAATCTTAAAACCTCGAAACTTGAGTATTGAGCGGAAACTTTTTTCAAAAGTAGGGTATTCTATTCTATTTATAGTCTGACATAAAGTCTGTACAAAATGACTAAACTACCTTAATAACTATACATCAGAATACTAGTCTAAGTATAATAAGCTAATAAGCATTTGTATGTGTTCATTTGTATTAACTAATGTGGATGTCTTGGTCTTCATCAACATTTCTTTTGTTTGTCTTCAGCATTAAGTTTGTTCATCAGCATTGACAAATACGGATGAACAATACTTAGCGCATTTGTCTTTGAGTATTCGCATTGGTTAAGGCGAATGAACAAATACTTGACCGTATTTGTTCTAACTATCCACATTAGTAAATATGGATGAAAAAAATACTTGTCAGCATTTGTTCTATTATCATTCACACATACTAATATGAATAGCCGACACTTGGCTTTATTCTTTTGTTTCTTAACCCATATATATTCTTGGACTTCTGGGAGTTTCCAACAGACCAACCTTCAACCATATCTTGAATTGGTATGTTTGATCCATTCAGGGTCCAACAATGCTACCTTAAAGGATTATACAGCCTATTTCCTTCAAGGTTTGATGATGGTGAAGGTTATGAAGATTCTGTTGGATCTTTTGCTGGTGCTTGGACTGATGAGGATGGAGCTGGTGTTAGGTATACCAGTGATGGATCCAAAATGGCTTTGATCATGTTGGAGAAGTCTCTAGCTTCCACCATCTTGTCTTTGCTCAAAACCTAAATCTTTATCTGACTCATAGTGTAAATAGCTTCAACAAACATCTGCTTCAGAGATATAGGTTCCCACATTGATACTGTGGAAAGCCCATCTCCATGGATAAATAGAGATCTATCGGCATCCATCTCAGGCTTCATTATATTAACCAATTGGATAGGGACTTTCTTGTTCTTTCTCTGTTCCTTCTTGTTATTTATTCTATCATAGGCCATCTTCAAAATCTTGATGTATTTCAAAACGAAATACATATCAGCCTCTCTAAGCTTATTATCTATCTCTCTAAAGTGTCTTGTGAAGATGTAGTGGATATAGGATTCATCAAGAAATCTCACCTCATATCCACTAAAAAGCCTTATCTCCGAACCTCCTTTACCTCCCCATTTCCTCTCAATAACTAACTCATAAGTCTTTTCATCATAAAATACATTTGAGATTAGTTTTGTCTTGTGAGTACCAACCACCATCTTTCTTTTAAAAGATTTAGTTGATTTTATATTCAACTCAGGAAACACCTACTCTTTAGTCCCTTTAATATTTTTCTTCTTCTCTTGAGTATTTTGGAATGATTTGTCTTTCTTTATGCACATAGCTTTGAGAGATTTAAAGTTATTGGTTTTCTTTAACATCTTCAATATATCTTCAAATGCATATCCTTTGTACATTGTATTGTGATTTAACAACTCAAGCTCAGCTAATTCTTTTAAGTCATGGATTAGTAAGGAGTTCCCCAGAGTAGTGTACTTTATGAAGAACAGAACTAATGCTAAAATTCTCTTAACCATTAACATATTCTAGTCTGTTGGACCCTGAAAGGATCATACATGCCAATTCAATTTGTGAGTTGATGGTTGTTCTACTAGAAACTCCCTAAGTCCAAGAATTAATGCATTTGAAGAATCTACCAAGAAGAAACAAGTGTTGACTAACCGCATTTGTAAATACGGAAGACATAGAACAAATGCTGATAAGTGTTTGTTCTTCTGCATTAACAAATGCGGATAGTCAAAAAAATTTGCAAATGCGGATGACCAGCAACAAATGCGCATATGTATTTGTTCATCCGCATTACCCAATGCGGATGACCAATTACTAACGCGGTGACAAGTGAAGAAATGCTGATCAAGAACAACTCATCCACATTTGTCAATGCGGATGAACAGAAGAAATGCTGATGAAGACTTAGACTAGTTCTGATGTATAGGTTAGGGGTAGTTTAGTCATTTTGTAAAAAGGCATCTTGTCAGCCTATAAATAGAATAGAATACCTCATACATGAGGTGACTGTTGATAGACAATTAGACTATTTTGTATTACACTTCCTCAAGGTGCATTATTACTGTTCTTGCTGAAACCATAGCATTTATTGTAATCAATCACCTTCATCAATATATACAAAGCATTTATGAGTATATTCTTGCATTGAATGTTTATTGATTGTTTGTTTCCGTCATTCAATCTCTAACTTGATTACTATATTTGATCGTAGTGAGAATCTTAATCTCACCACCCAGTCAATTGGTATCAGAGCTTTGGCTCTCGGTTCTTTTTCAGATCTACCCAAGATCTGAATACAACTTGACTGATCTAGTGATCGAGTTACTAGTGGACTGTTCTATCACCTCTACTTAGTAAACAGCATAATATACTCTTCAACAGTTACTGTTCATACTTCCTCACCCTCAAGAACAAACCAACAATACTATCTTAGTATCTCTGCAAACATGGATACAGAAGGGGTACTATAGATGGAACTTTCTTCATCAAAGGACAGGGAAATAACTTAATGCTAGTTCAAGTTTATGTAGATGACATCTTTGGTTCAACTAATCCAAGGCTCTGTAAAGACTTTGAGAAGCTGATGAAGGACAGATTTGAACTGAGTGCCATGCGGGAACTGAATTTCTTTCTGGGAATTCAAGTGAAGCAAGTTGAAGATGACATATTCATTAGTCAGTCAAAGTATCTTCAAGACATACTTAAGAGATTCAACATGACTGATTGTAAGATTGCTAAGACACCCATAGCAAGAAACCACTCCCTTGGACCTGATCTTGAAGGGGAGTGTGTGGATAAACTACCTTGCAAAACAGGGTCAATGATCAACAACTTGAGATTTCTTATCATAAGGAAAAACTAGCTAGGAGACCTTTAAGAGGAGCTTAACCAGGAACACAAGAACCTGTGGATGTGATTGACGTAACTCCTAGCTCACCTATGCAAGTAGGTGATGCTACCAAAAAGGGGGAGAAAGTCATTAAAATCACAGAACCTGGGAGTTCTTCAGAGAGTATGGACATTAAGGACTTACCATCCTCACTTGCAATTGTGCATACTCAACAACTTCCTCAAGTTCACATTGATGTGGACTCCATAGACTCCTACATACAGAGTCTATTTGAGGAAGGAATACCAAGGGCTATGTCATCTCCACCAACTTCATATCATATCATTGGGTGGAGGTATGATGAAAGCAAAAGAGCCCTCATCATTCTTAGAGTTCAAGGACAGTAAGAGGTCTTCAATTTTCATACCTTGAACATCTATGAAGATCTAGATCTAGTCAACATGCCACTTGTCAATCAAAGCCAATCAAGACAACTGACAGGCTAGCTCAAACAATCCAAGACAGAATCACTGCAGAGTTTAGCTTCAGAAGAAGACTAAGGCAATCGAGCAATGTCATTGGTCAATTGGATGTTGAGGCAGGCCCTAAGATTAGTTTCATAGGGGAAACCTTGACTGAAGGCCTAGTGGCAGAACTTGAGAGCCCTGTCTCATTACCATCAACTACTGCAGAGATTCATACCGTTTTTGAGACACCTGCTGGTGAAGGTGCATCTCAACCTCTCTCTGGCCAGAGCTTGGAGGCTACACCAAGCAATGAAGGCCAAAGCTCACTCCACCCTGAGTCACAAAGGTCTATGAGTGACAAAGGGAAAAGAAAGATGACTTCTGAGGAGATTGAGGAGGAGGAGAGAGAGAGAGAGGAAAAGGAAGTTGAGGGGAGAAAGTTCATCTACTAGGTCTGCAAGACTCATGGAAACTGCTATCAGGGCTGCCCCCAGAACAAACACTCAGGATGATGAGTTGAGGGCAGTCAGGATAAACTACTTGCAGACAAGGAACTATGACATTTATAATGTCATTTCTCTCCCCCTAGAGGACTTGAATGAACCGGTTGACATGGAAGTGTCAAAGGAGAGAAAGGAGGCAGAAGATGCAGAGCTACTGATTCAAATCAAAGAAGAAAGAAGAAAGAAAAGATTATACAAGCATGTGCCTACTCTCTCCCCAGTTCAAAAAAGTCCTGCACATGAGGATGTGGTTCTAGAAGAACCTCAGGTAGATAAAGAAGAAGACAGGATCAAAATGATCAACTACCTGAGTGCCACAGACCTCTATCAGGTATATGCACTTCTTCCCTTATCCTATAACTATATTGAGTTTGAGTATCTCAAACAACTTGAATGTGAGATAGTCAAGGAAAGAAAGATCACCAAAAGGAAGCTAAGGGAAGAAGCTGCAAAGTCAAGAGCCATCATCCAGAAGAGTATGATGAAATCTGCAGACAGGCAGAGGATGATGAGCTTCTTGAAGCTATATGGATTCTCAGGAAGGAGACTTAGCCTGATGTCTCTATCCACTATGGATGAGCATTTTAGGGTAATCAAGTAGAAGATCAAGAGTGGAGAGGTAATGGACTTACACTCCCCTCCAAGTCAAGCTCCACCTGAAGTGGAGGTTAAGGTTGAACAACCTGAGACAACACAACCTGAACCTCCTGCTGAGACTCAGCAAGCTTCATCTTTTGATCCACAACAGGGTCAAACTCTCTCTCCTTTTGAACCTGTGAGAGAGGAAGACCCAACTGAGAAAGACAAAGAACATCAATCAGGTGCTGCAGGCTAGTCTTCTCAGTTAAAAGGAACAAAGAGAAAGAAAAGGATGGCTTCAAAGCCAAAGCCAAAGAAGAAGAAAGAAACATCCTTTTTTGAACCTCAGGATGAGTTAGAACATCTTGAGGATGTGCAGCCAGAGGATGGTCCATCAACTCCTATTCAAACAGCTCCTCTAGTATCAGGAAGACCCATCTTGTCATGGACATACACCACAAATCCGGAAAAATTGCATGTCATTAGAGATTAAGGCATTAAGTATGTCTACATATGCCAGGACATGTTCAATCTATCTCTGCATGATCTATTTGACATGAGAAGACATTTTGAGAGTCTGAGTGATCCTGATCATCTCATGAAGAAAGGGATGGTCATCATCATAATGAAGACTGTTGATATCTGAAGTCTTCAAAGTGTTTTGGTAGCATCAGCCTAAGGGGAGTTTGTAAGGATTATATGTTAGGCTGATGCAACTCAAACACTTAAAGTCTCCTGCATGCATGCACAAGTCCATTGAAGAAGAATACTTCGGAAGTTTCACACATGCAACATAAATATTCTAAGTGTGAAATCTTCTGAAGCCAAGACCAATATCTTCCGAAGCCAAAAATGAAGTCTTCCGAAGCTTCAGAGACAAAGTCTTCCAAAGCCAATACTTGAAGATAGATTTCTTCCGAAGACTTTTAGTATACATGCTTTATCTGATGTAATTTGCATAAAGCTGGACCCCTTTCCGCTACAACTCTGTAAAGTCACCAACTTGAATAAGTTGGTGAAAAGGTCCATGCTTTTAGTAACTGTACATTGAGGTCTTGAGTTTGTAACTTTCTATTTCATGTACTTTATCCTTTTTGTAATATATTAGGATATGGGCTATGGCATGTCATAGTCACAAGTCAAAAGGCAATCTGTCTTTTGACTCTACAATTGATTTTGTTTGTGTCTAGTCAATTGTATCTAGCTGGCCTTCAAAGTATGGCCGGCTGTAGGATGTAGTATATGTATCTCAAGTACTTGTAACTTTCCTTTATGCTTTGTAAAACTTGTAATAGAACTTGAGAAGGCAATATACTGCAAACTTGAAAACCATCTCCTTGTGTAATTTGCTATCCTGTTCTGTCTCTTATTCACTTGTGTTCTTAGTATCATCTCTTGTTGTTAATCCAGTTTCACTGTTTGATTAAGTCAAGTTAATCTCCTCATTGTGTTGTTATGTTGTAAGTGACCACCATTCACTGGTCCTGCACACAGGAATGAGGATAACAAAGGATAGTAATTTAAACAAGAATAAGTCAAGAGTGGTAAGGCACACCATATGGTTCCATTTGGTAATGCATTACTGTTTGGTCAAGGATCAGTAAACCTAGTCCAATTTGTATAGGCTTAGTACTTGAATTAATATCTATAATGAATGGTTATAATTCATTATTGTGTATGCATTATATATAGGTTAATCTATTTATATGTGTGTTGATTTATGTATGGTTGTAGGTACAAACATTATACTTGGTCAATTTCTGAAATTGACCAAGTGTAAGAAACATCTACGGATGAACATTTTGTTCTTCCGTAGATATGTTTCTTGCAAGTAAAATGCATCCAAAGATCTTTTACGTATGACCAGCACCAAGGATGGAAGAACAAGATTGCTTTGGAAGAACAAGATTGCTTCGGAAGAACAAGATTGCTTTGGAAGAACAAAACATCCACGGAAGAACAAGACTTCTACGGAAGAACAAAACATCTACGGAAGACACTATTCCTGCGGAGTCCAAACACTTGTATAATACAAGTGTTACAAGTCAACAAGTCAACAAGACAGTTATGCGAATCCCAAGAAATCCGATGATACCTTAACAAAAACAATTCAAATCCCAAGAGAGCCGGTGTTTCCTATAACAGAAACATCATTGTATATATAAATGGATCCTAGGTTTCGAATCATGGTGGCTTAAACGACAACATCAATAGCAATACGATAATTCCACAAACAGCAAACATCACATCAAATCTCACAATCAAACCCTAGCAGCCGTCGCATCATTCATCACAAAATTTAATATCATTCATTTATTATTTGTAATCATTAAGATGTTTTAATGAAATACATATTATTCATTAATTGTGTTTCTTTTAGTGTGTTCTTGAATCTTTATTGATATTGAAATTTACTACAAAACAATTAAACCAAGCCAATGTTGATTCTGCACACGTTGACTTGCCTTCAACCGACACTGATAATTCCTGATTGCGATCCTTGGATTCATAGGTGGTATCAGAGCCAAGTGCTCATTGATTTAGATCGATTGATCTATTAGTGTTAGTTGTGTTTAATTGCTTTGAATTCTGTAGATTTGTCAGTTTTTACTGATTAGATCTATTGTCTTTAAAAGGGTTTTGTGTGAATATTGTTTGTCGTTCAACAGTTGTCGGATAGATTAACTTGGATCTATATTCAAATCAATTGAATAGTAGATCCTGTTAATCATATTCATCAATTAACATCTCAGATCTTAACTAATCATGAGCAACTTCAGTGGATCATCTTACCAACCACCGAAGTTGGAAACAAAAGCAGACTTCATATCATGGAAAATCAAGTTTAGGAATCATGTAAATTATACAGATTCTTACTTATGGGTCTCTATAATAGAATGTCCTTATATTCCACCCACCCTTGGGCCGGATTACAATGATAACAATCAACCCATAAGCACAAAAGATCTTTCACCTGATGATATTAAGAAGGTTAAAGTTGATATCAAAGCATATAGCTTGCTTAGTATGGCTTTGCCAGAAGAAATATTGATCAGATGTGAAAATTATAAAACAACAAATTCCTTGTGGAAGATTCTTCATACACTTTGTGAAAGGAGTGATGAAATCCAAAGCATTAGGAAGGATACCCTTCGTTCACAATATGAAACTTTTCATCATATTGAGGGTGAATCAATTCCTCAACAACTCCATAGGTTTATGCAACTTGTCACAGAAATGAACATTCTGGAGTTGAAATACACAAATGAGGAACTGAACAAGAAAATGCTCCTTACTTTACCAGAAAGTTGGAAGCAAACTGTATCCATGTTCAAGAATACAATAGATCTCAAAGCAGTTGGACTAGACACTCCAGTGGCTAAAGTTGAGGCTCTTGAACTGGATGAGAAATCAAGAAACAAGAGTATAAGAACTCATGTATCACCATATCACTTTAAAGAAACAAGAAGTGCTAGAAGTGCTTTCATGTCCAGTAATGATGGTGATAACTCTTGTACTTTGAGTGAAGATAAAGAGGAAGTAAGTTTTTATGCTTCAAAACCTCCTAAGAAATCTTCTCAAAGTAAGTCAAGAAAAGAGAAAAAAAGATCTGATGATCAAAGAGACAAATAATCTAAAAAACCATCATCCAACAATCAATCAGAGTCTATCACTGTCATTCTTGACTCTGAAGAACAAAAGGTAGCTTTTGCAGCCTTCAGTTCAAGCTTTCAAGCTTACCTAGGAAGTACATTGCCCACTGCCAACATGTGCCAACAAGATTTAGAAGAACTGCCTCCGGATGTAGTGGAGGAAATGGATCTACAATGGCAAATGGCAATGATTGCATATAAAGCCAAACAATATCTGAGAAGAAACAAGAATTTGGCTGCTGCAAGTAAATCTTCACGTATAGGAGTTGATAAGTCAAAGGTAAGATGCTCAAGTGCAATCTCTATGGACACTTTTCTAGAGAATGCAATCAACAAAATTTTGACACAACACAACATCAGAATCATCAGGCCAAACAAACCTCATCAACTCAAAGATGTTTTAAACAGCCACAACTGACCAACTCATCCCCACTAGCCACCAATTCACCAGCAGAAACTAGCAACTCTAAAGACTCTAGGCTGATCATTCTTCAAGATGGAACCTGTGACTGGAGTGTGTATGAGAAGGAAGTCTTAGAAGAAAATCAAGCTGTAATGGCTCACATGGAAAACAAGGTTCCACCCATGGCAAGTGAGGTAAGAGACAGCTTATGTTCATCATTATGTGTTGAGGAAGTAGAAAGATATAGAGTCCATGCTCAACAATTAGCTGATAAAGTTAAAGAAACAATGACTTTGAATGAATCTCATGTAAGAGAACATAAACTATATCAAATTAAAATTAACTCTTTACAAAAGGATTTAGACATAATTATTTCTGAAAATTACAGCTTGAAAGCACAAGTTGAGCATCTGACCACTTCCTTAACTAAATCCATGGCTGATCATGCATCAACTGAAGTGAAACTTCAGAAGTTTCAGCTCTCATCTCAGCAATATGAGAAATTACTAAATTCTTATATTGAATCAAAGAAAAGGTCTGGATTGGGATACAATGTTGTGGCACCTCCAGTTAACAATAACTATGTTTCTTTGCCTGAATCAATGACAAATAATCTGTCAAAACATTTTGTGCCTAGAACCAATATAGGAACTAGCTCAAATCAACAAAACATTGATAATGAGGTGAATGAAACTGAGTCTTCTGAATCTTTAAAAGATTAATCAATTTAATTCAGAATTCAACTTAGATGAGTGGGATGACTTGGATGATTCTGATGAACATGATGCTAATTTTTTAAATAAGGGTAAGAATGTTGTGTTTGAACAAATATTCCAAAAGTGCTTAAAGAAACAAAGTTTCCATACCCTTCTAAACAAAGAAACATGTTGAAAACCATTTGCAAGAGTATAGCTCAGTTGAATGAAGGACTTCATGAACTAAATCAGCAACAAGCCTCCTCCAATAAATTAAACGAGAAATCTGCTTCTACTAAGAAAGAGAGAAATCCATGGAAAAAGGAAAGAAAAAGGCATCAGTAGATCATCAACGGAAGAAGAACCTCTTTCCTGTACCAGATCTACGGAAAAAGAAAACTTCAGTAAAAGCTAATGATGTTTCAGTAGATGATCTACGGAAGAGGAATTTAGCAACAAACAATCAAAAGATGCATAAAGTGGAAAAAGAAGAAGACCATCCAAAGCTGAAGAAGAAAGAACAACATCAAAAGTTAGCAAACCATAAGAATGATTCTGAGGAAGAATCAGATGAAAAGTATTGCAAATGGTGTGACATGAAAAATCACAATACTGAAGATTGTTACTTCAGTAGCTACTGCTCTTTTTGCAATATGAACAATCACATGATTGCTGATTGCTACTTCAACAAACATTCTGCCATCTGCAACAAAAATAATCATTCCACTCAGGAATGTTATTTCAACAAAAAGAACTAGATAAAAGGCACAAAGAAGAAAGAATCAGATAAGTCTGAATCAGATACTCAATCTACTGATTGTGAAAAGGGTTCAAAACTGAAGAAGTCTGAACTAAAATCAAAGTCAAAATCAAAGGACAAAACATCATCAAGTGCTCATCCATTGAAGAAAAGACCAACTTTCCAGC
>BJCM01274023.1:0-16346 GCA_018326385.1 Flaveria bidentis | reverse complement strand
GAGATGGGTACATCTACCTGTTCCTTCCCTGTGGTGGCCACTATTGATGCTTTATCCTTCAACTCTAGAGAGGAAGGGTCAGTAGTTGGAACCTCTTGTTCCTCAGTACCACATCTAGGCTGTCTAATAGACTCATAGGAGTGTGGTGGAGCAATTTCATTGGTTCCCAACCCTCCTTTGTTCTGATAACAGAGTTTGGAATGGGAGGATGATGCAAGAATAGCTTGGAAGTTCTGCTCAGAAATAGCATGCTTCCTGGCCTAAGCCTCAGCAGTGAAAAGCTGGGCTTGAGCCTCAGTCAATTTGGATATCAGATCCTTGATTTGAGTCTTGTAATTGGTGTTTTCATGTTTTAAAAGAGACACAATTTTCTCTAAATCCTCAATCTTCTTTTGATAGTCAGATTCAGCTCTTTTAAAATCAGATTTTAAGATATTTAAAGACTCAATATCATATCTGATTTCCATATTGTATTCCTGATAGAGTTTAACTTTAGTTATACAGGCTGGAGTGCAGAGATGTTCATATACCTAGGCATCATCTGTTCCGGCCATGAGAGTTTGAGCAGGAGTCAAATCTTGTACCATGAAGCTCCAGTCAACTTCTTGAGCCATTGCAACTGTTTAAGTTGACTTCTCAGTGGGCTTTGAGGTTGAGGGATGTATGGAGGCCTGTGGGGTTCCCGGATTGGTCTTGGGAGCCTTGCATTCCCTTGCAAAGTGACCCAGTTACTTACAGTTATAACACTTTGCCTTGGTCTTGTCAAACCTGAACTTGCTAGTAGTTGGGTTTTGAGGGAAATGCCTTCCAGTTCTCTTAAAGAACTTCTTCGCTCTGTAAGTTAAGAGAGCCATCTGTTGTACAATGTCCACGTACTCTACATCGTCTGGACTAAAACACTCAAGATCATCAAAACAATATTGAAAATCACCTGAGTGCCCACTTCCTGAGACAAAGGCATAACTTTCTTGGAAGGAGTTATGTTGAGCTTGTTGAGACCTTGGAGTCTCAGGAAAAGTGATGTATGGTCTAAGAGCGCAGGATGGCTTCTGGTAGGTCAGTTAATGCTGAGGTTGTGGGGGTAATGAGCCTTCAGCAACCATTAAAGCGTTGCTAGCAGGAAGACTCACGGGTCTGCTTGTTTGGTGGCCCTTCTTACTCTCCATCTCTAGGCGATATCCATCAAGGATGCCATAGAGTTCAGTCATGGTGAGAGTGTTCAAGTTTTCTGTTCTCTTGATAGAGACATAGTAGAATGTCCACTTGTTGGGAAGAGCACTCATGAACTTTCTGGTAAGATCTCTAAGTTCAGGAGTGATCTTCACAGACTGATGAGAAGAGATAAGATCCATGTACCTGAAGTACTGCAGGCTGAGGGTCTCTCCAGCAATGTGAGTGAAGTTATCGAACTGCTGCTTCAGTGAGTCCTTCTTTGAGTCGTTGGAGTTTGCATACATCTGGGCAAGTGCATCGAACAATTCTTTGGCAGTCTTGCAATGCTCGAACCCCACCATAATAGAGTTTGGTATTGCAGTCATGAGAATATTCATAGCATTGTTGTCAATGTCCATCTTCTTTCTGTCTTCATCAGAATAGTCCTTGATAGCCTTTTCTATCATGGCACCGTTTCCACCAGGTGATGCGACCTTTGGCTTATACGGGCCATTGACAATGGAGTTTCACATTTTGATGTCTTGGTATCTGATGAAGCCTTCTATTCTTCTACTCCAAGACCTGAAATTTTCAGGGGTAATGATGGGAGCTTTTGTCATTGTTCCCATCTTTACCTCGAATTTGTTAAGGGCCATTTTGAGTGAGTAAGTTGAAGGGAGGAGTAAAAACATGTTGATTTGGATGATTAGATTACGCAATCAAGCCTAAAGAGATCTGATACCAAATGCAGGATCGATATTGGTCACTAAACATAATGTTTTCCCTTAAACTCACCTAGAACAACACTCGGGTATAGAGAGAATCCGTAAGAGTTGATCACAATATAGAAAGTAATAAAGAACACAGAAAGTAATTTTCAAGGTACTTTTATATATTGCTTCTCAACTCAATAATACAAGATTCTTACAAGCAGTTGTTAGAATGAGTTACAAAGAGAACCTATATATAATACTACCTACAGCCGGATATACTTTGATACCACCTGGGATCCTCTAGCTAAAGTCTATACTACAAGACTATAGTTTAAGGTATCTCGGATAAAGTCTTATCTGAGATATGGTAGTCAGGACATGTCCCTGACTTACCTTTTGTCACCAACTAAAGTTGGTAACATGTACTATCATAAAAAGGTGAACAATGAAATAAAGTATGGTCAACTACATGGCTCTTTAGGAAGAGGTCATGCTGTATCAGAAGTCTGCAGCTGAGTGTCAGAGACCATACTTGTGTCCACTGGTTCATAGCAGTGTCTTCCGAAGGTTAAATGGATTCGGAAGAGTAAGTACTTCCGAAGCCACTTATACTTCGGAAGAGGCTGCTTCTTCCAAGGCTTGGAGACTTCTAATTTTCATCATACTTCGGAAGTGGTCTTCAGTTTATTCTTCTAAGACTTGAACTTCGGAAGTATGCACTTGTCTTCGGAAATAGAGTTCTGTCTTCGGAAGTTGATCTTTAACTTTGTCTTCAGAAGAACTCTACAACCTCCGGAAGTTCCATGTTAAGCTTCGGAAGCCTTTTCATGCAGCACCAAAATAACTTAAGTGACATAGTTTTGGTTGCATTAGCCTTCTTCTTGATCCAACAAGTCATATGCGATTTTCCCCATTTTTTAAAACGTTCATAACTTTTTTTATGACATTATTTTTTTCAAAAAAAAAATTCACCATTAGTTTTAGTATTTTTTTTATCTTTCTAATGCCTACCATATTGATACATTTTTTTTAAAAAATTATCCAACCGTTATTTACACATGTGTAAATCTGGTTATACACATGTGTAATATCATATTTACACGTGTAAATCCATTATTACACATATGTAAATTGATTTTCGTAAAAAACAATATTTTTTTATTTTTATATAATATTTTTTTATTTTTTTATGAAAGAGAGAAACGAAAGAAATATTTTTTGTGGTTTTACTTTTTTATTTTATTTTTATTTTTTTATTTATAATTTTTTTAATTATGTTTTTGTTAATTATAATTTTATCATTAAAAAACTAGTGAATAAGATTGGTTGCTAGAGTTCTTACATAAAAAGTTAGTTCTTATTTGATTCATCCCCTGTATATATACACACAACGACATTTAGTCTAGTTTTGATTTCCGAATAAATAATTACGTAACATCAAACTTAAAACATTCTCAAAATTTTAATTCTCCTATATTAATTCTAGCTTCTTATTATTTTTTTATCACATTAATCATTTAGTGCTTTTCAGAAATTTCATTACTCTATGTACTAATAATAATATTTTATTACTCTGTCATATAGTGATAAACTAGTGATTTTTACCCGCGCTTCACAGCGGGCGTAAAACCTAATGAAATCATAAAAATATTAGCGTCTAACTTGTGATAAAAATAAGCATGTTCGAATGGCAAACTCGTGAAAATAACTCGTAAAATAGAATCATTTATATAGAGTGTGAATAGATCACTTAAATATGTATAAAAACATCTATCAGGTATTAAATTGAAAGCCTAAAACTATACTATTACAGTATTAATCTAATGTTTTGTATTTTAATGACTTTATATGACTTTTGATCAAGTCAAACCATTTAAGTTTATCTTTAACTATTGATGAAACATTAGCAAAACAAAACCATCTAATGGATTGTATAGTTACTAAACAAACCATTACAAATTGACAGTAACATTAAAACAAAGGATCACAAAATAACCTATTAAAGATAACACTTATGTGCCCACACTCAACAACATAATCAGATTGTCAATTATCACTATATAAAATGTACATAAGTTCGTGAAATCAGAGAGCAATTGTTCCTCAAGAACACTCGAATAACCTAATTTGCGAATCAAAGCACAAGCACAATCCTAGGTCTAAAACGCACACTCTATCAAACCCGTAAAACATCCGTAAAAAGTGCCTAATAATATGCTTTTGCGATGGCGCTAACACAACAATGCTAATGTACCTCAATTTAACTTAATGATCGGCAAGCATAAAAACCCAATTTTAAGAACTGTAAAAGTCGATTGTTGATTAAGAACATAACCTGATAGAATGAAGGAAGACGATAGCCTAATTTCCTGATCAACAAACCTAAAAATCCAACTTAGAAGTGCTAATATGCCTAAATTTCATGATTGCTTTTCATTTTTAAATTAACTTAAACCTGAATGAAAGAGTTCTTAATTGATATGATCAGCTTCAATCTCTAGTCGAGCGTGCTTTGTTTATACGACGTACCTCGAAGCTAAACTCGGTTGTAAAACCAAACAGTAGTAAGCAATAAACTTTAAGTATATATAATGGGGCCCACTCTTAATTACCCACATTATTTTTTCAACACTCTTCTTAATTCTCTCTTATGGAATCATCCGACAACATGCAATAGAAATCGGAGAATAGAGAGAGGGAGAGCGGCGAAGAGGGAGTACCGATGACCTCTCAACACCGGATGACTACTTTCCAACCACGCATACCGTCTCTGTTGGTGGCTTTTATCGCCGATGTTAAAATCTGGATGGATCGGATCCCTTTAATGTGTGGCATAATTGAGAGAGGAAGGTACGCTGTTTTCTGCTTACCTTCGTATCTAGATCTAAGCCGAATCATTTAGAGAGGAACAAGTTACTGCTAAGAATGTAAGTGCAGAGAAATGCGTCTTTTGCAATTTATGTTTATCAAATCATGGGTATTTTATTTGAGAAACAATATATCTTTCTTTCGATTTATTATATTGTTTATTTTTTACCTTTTTAATATCATGAATAATGATAAATGTATCCGATTGAATTTGTGGGGTTTTGGCTTAAGTTCTTGCATAGTTGAAGTCGAATTTTGATTCTTGGAGTCCAATTATTTGTGGTGTTTTATGAACTTTGGTTTACTCTGGTGAATAGATACAAGTTTTGATAAAGAAGGTAAGTTACCGTTTTGGCACTTTGTAGTTGAGGCCTATTATTTCTTAAAATTCTAGGCTTTCATATTTGTAGGGTAATTTTTGGGATTTTTTTCTTTGCTCTTCATAGCAGAAGATTGTTGATCTATTTTTGATGTAACAAGCTTTAATTTTTTTATGTGGATTACCTTTTTTTGACATTGCTTCTTTAGCTTGGCATTTATTAACAATAACGTAGGTTGTTTTTGTTTCGTTTGTAGCTACTTGTGTTAATTGATCTGGATTGTAGTTCTTCCGTCTTTAGTGGTTTATAAGAAAATGGTATGTCTTTTGTTTTATGGATACAAATTGCTTCTTTTGACGTTTTTTTCATTTGCTTCATGAACAATGCAAATTTTGGCACGGTTACTTTAATTAACTTTAGGCATTATTGTAACCGGTACACCCACCAATACGTTTAGAATTTTAACACTCACACCGTATCCATGTTGTCATTTCAAAATATACCGTTACAAATTATGACACCACCACGAAGCGTGGGGTGTCATACTAGTTATCCAACAAAACACAATTTAGAAGTCTGACCATGATTAGGTGCTTATAAATAAAACAAGTTGTTATTAAAGTTTGAGCCAATTGAAGGGTTGTAAATTGTAATGGGAATACAAAAGAACAAAGTCAACATGGAAATAATATTATTATTGACATTAAATTAAAAGAGGCATCCTCGCCTTCTGAATTAAAATGGAAATCAACTAAACCTTAATCTTGAAGTTGGTTGTATTTATATTGTTTGCTTTTAAATTTCAGTTAAATAATTAATCAAGTTGTAATCACAGAAAGTAAACACACCAAAATAATAGTAATAATGTCAAATCTAAATCAGAACATAGATGTTGACTTCAAGGCATTTCACACTAGAAGTCAACATATAAAAAATCATTAATATTCATAAAATGAAAATCTAGGTATCTATTTATAGTAACCGGTTACTATAAAAAATTCATACTAAACGTACGAAGTTTTAAAATGGATTATCACGCAAGAACAATAATAATAACGTAATAACAAATTAACAATTATGCACGACGAATTACATTCACATGTAATTATCACATAAAAATGTATTCTTGAGTAACAATTTATCCTTTGCGTGATAATACTATCTCTGCGTGATTAATTTTTACAGTTGTGTTAGAATTCCACCCGTAATGTTAATTTTTGTGTGAAAACTTCGAACGATTCACGTGAAAAAACACTTTGAGTCCTACTTGGTTAATTTTTGTGTTATAATTCCACCAGTAACATTAATTCTTGGGTTATAACTATCAATAAATTCATGACCCGAGCCAAGCTAGGGAATGGCTCGAGTTTGTAAACAAGCCGAACCGAGTTGACTCAAGTTTATAAATGAGCCCAATCGAGCCCGACTTGGTTTATAAACGATTTAAATCGAGCTGGCTCACAAGCCAATTTTGAACAATTTTATTCGAACTTCTTTCGAGTGAAATTTAAGTCACGAGTCATTGAACATCGTAGACTTAGTTTAGCAAGTGGACAATATATATTATTGGGTGTTATGGATTAAATTATAGTATAAACTAAAATTTATATATTATTGTTATTACAAAATCACTCGCAAACAATTGCATATACCTATATGCATATGTATATGTATATGTATTTGTAATTAGTAAATATATAATTTGAGTCAAATTCGAGCAATCTCGAGTTTAAATGAGTCAAGCCGAACTTACTTGGGTGTAAACGTTTCAAGCATAATTGGCTCAGTTTGTAAACGAGTTGTTTTCGAGTAATCTTTCTGAAGTTTTGTTTCGTGCGAGTTTTAATTTTCAAACTCTTTGAATAGCTTATTATATACTATAACAATTATCAATTGGATGTACAGTGATATACAAGTTAAAATGCACAAGGTAAAATGCACAGGGTACTACGTACACTAAAAGCTTCATCACTTCTTAATTCCATATGAGCTCCATCCCCTCGTTTTCGGTATTTAATGTTTTTCAACTTATGCAACCTTTTTAATAATGTTACGACTTGCAACTAATGGCACATATATTATGATACTCTTGAGAAGAGGTGCTAATTAGGCTGTGTGAAGGATGATAGGGGTGTGATCCCCTCCACGCAAGCACCGCCGTGATGGACTACACCACAACGGATGGGTGTGATGGGCTAAAGTTAGATTCCTGGCATGTTTACTAAGAAGTCATTCGTAAAATCACATCTTATGACGTGTGAAAAGTTAGGGTTGTTTGATGAGTTAGAAACACGAGGGGGTGTTAGAAAGGTACACGAGGGCGAGATAAGGGTGCGTCGCACCTTTCACGAATCCACTTAGTATGACACTTTAAGAAACAACATATACAAGAGGTTATAGAATATAAACTATTTTATATTCTTTCTTTTCTCTAATGTGGGACAACTTCTCACACTATTAATTCCTAATGTTATTAACCACATTAATTTTCATTCAACACATTAATTTTCATTCAACACATTAATTTATTGACTAAATATTAATAATCATATTAATATTATCAATAAATTTTCGATAACATTATTTTAGGGTAACATCAAAATGGAACTTTAAATCATACATTTCAGCACTTAATATTATATCATGACTAATATTCAATAAAATCTCAAAAGGAACTACCATTTTAGATGTTGTTTCAAGATCTTATCCGAAAAGATATATAATATAATACTGGATTACTTGCAAGACTTACAAATGGAGCTTGATAAAGACATTACAACTCCTACAAAAATAAATATCCAAGAATTAAATACCAAAATATATTTTTAAAAGATCCACTCGGTTAGCATATATTCATTCATAAATCCACAAATAGCGACTTTTAGACATCTTGTAATTAGAAACTCGTGTTGATCACCATAAACTACTGGCTCAAAACACCCGTTTACTATCAGTTGATCCAAGGGGTACAAAGAGATTTAGTCAATAATGACAAATAATTAAAAATCAAACACAAATAATTAACAAATTGATTAGCCATGGATCAAGTCTAGATATGATATAATTACTAAACCTAAAACTTCAAAGAAAATTGGAATGAAATTAGCTATAGGTAGGAAAATTCAATGATCTTTCACCATAACCATACTCCAAATGAGAGTTAACCATAGTGGGTGCATCAAGATTAGGTATAACTGTTGCAAACCCATGGTTGTGATGGTTGTTAAACTCTTGCATGAACCCATCAAGATCACCAAACCCACCCAAGAAACCGCCACCCGAATTCGCTCCGACCCATATATCCTCTTCCCCTTTGATCTTCTCCCTCACCTCCAACCCTACGGGCGAAAGACTCGATCTTTTGTGGGATTCTTTTCTTGTTTTCAGTTTCTTCTTCTCGGTTGGTTTTCCAGTGAGTCTTTGAACCAATTCCCTGAAATTGGCGACATCGGTTTTGATGATCTCGGGTGCAAAGATGTGAATTATGCGGATCTTGGGCTTCGTTTTCGCGATGATGCGAGAGTCTTTGTGCATGGTGAGTGGTTTTGTGGTTGAAGAGCATGTGTGTTTGTTATTGCTCATCATGTCCTCCATGGTACACATTGTGTTTGTGTGTGTTTGGAGAGTGGTGGGAAGGTGGGGGTGATGTTAGTTGTTTGGAGGAAGAAAGAATGGAGGAATATTGAGGGTTTTATAGGGTTTTCTTTTATTAAAGAATTGAGGGATTTGTTAAATGCAAGAAAAAGGACAAGTAGGAAGATTTAATAAGTAAAACAAGCTGTAAAGAGAGTGACCGGCAAACAAAATCCACAAGGAATATGAAATTATGTTTGTATTCTAAATATTTTGGTTGATAAAAGTTAATTTATATGTTATATATACAAGGGGATGTAAACATATAATTGCTTATATATTGTTATGTATATTTGTTTATTATAAAAGAAATGGGAAATGGTCCTTGGTAAATTGCATGTATGGCATCACTAAAGATTTTCTCCGTGTGTGAAACAGGATTTGTGAAGGTACATTAGCATTGCATTCCACAGTGTTTGTTACCATATGATGTCCAAATTGACTCTTTTCTCCCTCAAATTTCCTGATTTCCATTATTTAGTTGATTACACACACAGAAAATATCATGTTCTAGGAAAAAGACTCAAAAGACCTATGAAGAAGGTGAAAGAATTAATACCATTGATCAAAAGCGCGCAGTTTTGTCATAGTAAAATAAAAGTAACTAAACATTGTTATTAATTATGGTTGCCAAATGGATTTCAAAATTATGAACGAGATTACATACTAGGAGGGGGAATAAGAAAATGTATTGTTGTTGAATTTTATCTAGTTTTTTTATATTTTTATATATAAATAAGTTTTTATATATAATTATTTTTTATGAAAATCATAATATAAAAATGAGTCTTTAGTTTGAATATAATATTATCATGTTCTGTTGTTGAACCGGTATGTGGTAGTGGTGCATTAGAAAATTTTTGAACGGGTCATATGGATCGTTCTAATGGTTCATCAACCCATACAACAATACGTCAACCTCGTGTGTTACCACTAGAAATATATTGATTATTAGTGGTGACGTATGTCACAGCAAGGAGTACCCGTAATGGTTCGTTTATCAGCCCATACAAGAATTGTTCTAATGGTTCATTAACCCATACAAGGATTGTTCTAACAACTAATAGTTAGTCGTTAATGATCAAATACTACATATAATAAGTCACCACTAATGATGTCATCATTATTGTCAACATTTCTTGTAGTGTAATACCATTTCCTAGTTTTGGGTTTTCTTGGTTGCAGTAACTCATGACATAAGACACGTGTCGCATCGTATAGCATGTGTACATGTTTTTTATAACTTAATGTTGAACTATTGGAGTGAAAAAAAACTAATAAAAGGATTACGGTTAAATAATCCATAGAACGTAAGTTTGAAAAGTAAATTAACACAATAGTTTTTATCCGACATTTTATAGTATTCTAATTTATAAACGCAAACCTAAAATGAAAAACATTTGATTTCTAAATAATAATGAAAGGATGAGAAAGAAATTAATGAACCAATAATGAAGACACTTTATAACACTTATAATAATATATAATCATATTAAAACCCTATGTTGAGCATATATACTTGCCCACTTGCATGTAAATAATAGACATTGACATTACTTGCTAATCTTACACTCATGTTTGGTTTGAAAAACAATTTGTTTCCATTTCTTGGAAAAGAAAATACTTGATGATTAATTACAATAAAAAAATATAACCGAATAATAATAAAAGAATTGTCTGTCATAGGTTATCCCATTTTTAATATGTTAATTCTAAAAGTTCTTACTATTAATAATAAACTAATAATAATAATCATACATATCAATATTTTAGAAAAATTAGAGAAGAAAAAAATTCCCCATCAACCTGCCAGTTTTCAACGCGTATTTATGTTTAACACTTTTGACACGTTATAATAAAATAAAAGCATAATATTTGTGTAAATTTGTTTATAGATGTGTTTGGCGATTTGCGGAAGATCGAGTCTTTATGTGTTGTGATTTATATAGAAAATGAAACAAAGTTGGGTTGTGACAAATGAATGATATGAAATAGCCGGACTGACTGTGTACGGCATCAAGTGGAGCTTTCCACACATCACTACAAACTTACAATCCAAACCTTTTGGGAATTTTAAATAGACACATATGGTTTAAGACAACATATTATATCATTTTAGCACGTTACTAAATCATATTTTTAACCTCTTATACTTTTAATAATTTATTTATAATTTTCATTTTTATTTTTGTTTTCAGTGACAATCCTGATAATATAATCATTCACTTATTTTACAATTAGTTTTACATTTGATTTTTCATTTTAACTTAGCTTATGTTGATGATAGTGAATAAAACATGGAAATATAATAAAATAAAATGAAAATTAAATATAAATCAATGATTATTATGTTATTAGAATTGTGATTAATAACAAAATAAAAGTTTAGATTATTATCAATCAAACTTATTGTATGAATTATTATTAACCAATAAATAACTAAAATTTATATAATTAAAATTCAGTTTAACTTAATTAAATTTCAATGTAATTAATCATTACAAGAAATTCGAGTCTTCACCTACATATAATATGTGTGGCTGAAAATATATTATGTTTTGGTGGTTGTTTTTCTCAACACATAAGATAACTGTTATGATGTGTGGTCTCGCGTCTGTTGATATAGATCATTGCCCACACTTCAGTTATGCGTAGGCATATAGCTTGCTACACCTACGCATATATATGTGGCTAAACTAATTCGTGTGGGTAGAAGTATGACAATTTGTTTTGTTGGTAGCTGATGTGGTGTTGAGGTGGACTATAGTGATGACATGGCATATGCTTACAAGTGTTGTTGACACATGTCATAAATAAATATCTGGGTATATAGTAGCATTATATAAACATTATGGTAGATGTGTAGGTATTGATTTTAATATGTGTAAAAATGATACCAATGTGTTTATAAAAATATATTTATGTGTGGACATAAACTACCATCTTTGTAAGTCATAATCATCAAAAACATTTAAAAATATTACAAAATATGTAGATGTAAATATAAACATAAGTGACCCTTTCTGATTGAATATGTTCAAACATCATCATTCCAACAATAAAATGAAAGTAACGACTATAGAAATTCAAATATGTAAACATGAACATCACTACAAGTTTGTAAATAAACTAAAACTACTTCTGTGACACTCTACACATATCCCACATCGGCTGTGAACAGGAGAGATTCCTGGTTCATAAGGAATGTCTGACATCTAGTATTAACAACGCGTTTTGGACGTATTGGCTGTGGATGAGAGGAGAACTCCACAGTTAAGCATGCTCAGATAGGAGCAATCCAGGGATGGGTGACCTCCCTGGGAAGTTTCCACCCGGGCAACCAAAAGCAAATCCGTGAACTCCTCATGGGCAAAGCGGACAATATCATTAATTCGAGGGGCCGGGTGTTACACAATGGTATCAGAGCCACTCTTGTGTTGTTCGGGGTGTGAGACATACCTCACCAAGGATGGTGACTTCTCGGGTTCATCGAGTACGATGAGTCCAAATAGGGAGTGCTTGTGACACCTTACACATATCCCACATCGGCTGTGGACAGGAATGTCTGGCCTCTAATATTAACAACACGTTTTGGATGTATTGAGTGTGGATGAGAGGAGAACTCCACAGTTAAGCGTACTTAGGTAGGAGCAATCTAGGGATGAGTGACCTCCCTGGAAAGTTTTCACCCAGGCAACCAAAAGCAAATTCGTAAACTCCTCGTGGGCAAAGCGAACAATATTGTTGATTCGAGAGGTCGGGTTTTACACTTCACTCATTGATATTTTCACTACACTCTAATGTATCACCTTGTTTTTGTAGTTTCTTTAGAGGATAAACAACTAAATAACACCTAAAATATTAAAGTGAATTCAATAATGATAGTTAAAGTTCTATAAAACTGTTATCAAATATTAAAGTGAATAGGGTGTGGTCTTTTTGGATCTTACAACCCCCTAATATCTTTGAAGTAAATGTGCAGCTTAGCTCAATAACTACACCACACCCTTGCCATGTAGCTATCAATAACTTTGCAAATATCTACAGTTTTCATATCAATATCTAAAAGGGTTTTCAAGTAATAAATAAATAATTTATTGGTTAGCAAATGTGAATGCTAAAAATTATAATAAATTATAAAATGAAACTTACAGTTTGTTTAAAATAATGACAATCTAACTTCATCCAGTACATGCCTTGACTCTTTGTATTGTAAGCTACACTCATATGTGAAAGATGGATTCTTTTTCATTTACTACTCTCCTCGTTTGAAAATTAAAATCCATTAGCAATCGCTTCTTAGATGCTTTCATTACCTTTCAAGCTCCCTTGTCACAAACACCACATTTTTTTCTTGTCATACCATTACCAACATCTTGCTCGTGCTTACAAATTGTGTCTATAAACATGTAATATGATAATTTGCTTTTACAACATTACATATAAAACATATTAACAAGTAAAGTTAAACATATTAGTGATTATCATATCATTACCAATTTCTTGCTTCGGTACTTGAGTTCGTTGTACATCACTAACCAGGTTTATTGGAGACATATTTGTTCAAAAACAAACAAAAAAGTAATATACATGGTAAGTATGAATACACATGTAAAAATTAGTGAACTAGTACATGAGATTGGAGATATTGGATCAGGTTCATTACTTTCAAGTGAAGCGATTAAACTTATTGCATGTAACATCCCTAAACATGTAAATAAATTTACCCATAAAAATATTGCACTAACATATTATTTTACCAATCAAACATATCAAGAGTTGAGTTCATAATCAATTTCTTGTTGTTTGTTGTTTTGCTAATTTATCAATTACTTGTATTTATAGCGAAATCCAACCAGCTTTAATATTTTGGTCTGTGTTTTTTTTGCTTTTGTTAAATAGGTTTTCGAGTATTCATATATAAAAGGTTGTGGGTTTGACACCACAACAAATGAATCAGATACCCATATGTGGGAGGTATCGGTGTAAAGCCTATAATGGTCAGGCTATATTCCCTAAGAAGCGGGTTATACACCCATAAGTAAAGTTGGGTTGTGCGTGCTTTGTGTTGTTAGTTTGAAAACGCTAGTCTGGATTATTTGATAAATTAAACCATTTGAACGATTGAAATTAGGATTAAATAAATTGAACACCGATTGGATTTGAATCGGAGAATGTACAATTAAATTGGAGTTGAAATTAAAAATTGATCAATTTGACATGATTAAACATAAAATTGAAATTTAACTCAAATGGTACTAACATAATAATTCAAGACTTGATTAGGATTTTCGTATTTAATAAATTGATAACATAAAAAATTATGTAAAACATGAGACTATGGAATGGTTATTCAAGATTGTCCCCATGATCAAATTCTACCAAGTATTAACTTAGCTAGACATAATCTATAATCTATAAATCTATAAATATTAATAAAAGAATGTTTTTTCTGCCACTTGTCATATTCTTAAACCATCTTTTTGACACTTGTCATTTTTCTAAGCATCCTAACTTTATTTTCCCTCCAAAAAGGTATTAAAGTAATTTTAAAACTCAAACAATTTCTCTCTCTTCATAAAAACTAATTTGATCAATTGATATATTTTGCTCTCTCATCTACGTATTTTAAAAATCAAACTATGTTTTTAAAAAAAAAATTATTAAGAAAATTTAAATACATATATTTTCTAAAACATTAAACCTTTTGAAATAAAGTATTTTAAATTAGTCATTTTCTTAAAATAATTATAAAAATATAGAATTTCCTAAAAGTAGTTTTATTAATCAACCAGAATAATTAGAAACTTGAGTTATTAATAAACAAGATTTTTATAAACAATATTTTTTTATAATAAAATCTTAAAACAAATATTTAATAATGAAACTATTTAGATAAAAGATTTAAAAATAGTATAATTGTTTTATCTCTTGAACAAGTATGTATATATAATTTTATACATATATTAGATTAAAATATCATACTGTAACTTTTCGTATTTATTACTAACTATAATATGTTTAACTACACTATCTATTTATCTATATCTCTATCTGTCTATAACTTATCTATTATTTATTATCTTGAAATAGTTATTCATATGCAATTATAATCATATTTTATCTTCAAACATGGTTTTATAATTCATAAATTTTTATTACTAATTATTTATTATTTTATTTATTCAACCCATGTAATACACGAGATACTAACCTAGTATGATATATCGATAAGTTACTGCTTGATGCTAAACTCTAGTAACCCTAGTCTAAGTATGCTTTGTGATAAATGAAATATGGTTACACAATTAATAGATTAGAAATTTAAGCCAAATCCATGCACTACTTGAATTGAGGTCAATTTGTGACCTTTTTTTTCTTAAATTGTTTTGAGGTTGTATATGAGCTTGAGTTGATTTATGAAGTTGCTTTTACATGTGATATAAGTCAAATTGTATAACGAATTGTCTAGCTTTCCTTTGCCACATCGCTTGCCATATATGTACATAGGTAGTTTTAGTCATCGGGCTAAAAGTAGCCATTATGACTGTACTTCCCTAAAAACTAGTGGTTGCTTATTTGAAATAAAAGTATTTCTAAATATTTCCCCATAAGTACCTTATTCTATCTACCATTTTTCTCAAACAAACTTTATAAAACCAAAAACTGTATACATACCTAAACTCCTCTATTCTTCATCTTTTTATTGTACACCATGTATTCATACAACTGCAACAACCCACATCATCCTACAATTTCACTTTAACATCCCAATAATATTTTTCTATGGATTGAAAACTATTTAAATATTTGTGTAAGGATGAAAAACATGGATGTATAGGTGAGGGCCTAATGTGTAAACATGTTTTGAATTACAGTTTAGAGAATGAGAATCACAAATGCTCTCATTTTCTCTCTTGTTGATTGAAACCTATCCCTTCTCCTTTCCAATCTTCATTTGACCAAAAGAAGAAAGAATAGAAACCATTTTCTTATATGAATTTTAATAATTAATGTAAGCATCTAGCTTTTTTGTAATGTCTCTAGCCTAATCTTTAATATTGAATTGTAACAAATAAATGGTGAGGGATGACACTTGGTTTGTCTAGATCAAGATAAAGATTACTATGCTAAGGTGAGTTCTAAACTCATATTCTAATCTATTTTGAAGGGGTTTATGTGCTCATTACTTTTGAATTGCAAAACTGACATGTTAATGTTCAATTTATTCGCATTTACATGAAACTAGTTGTTAATTTGGACATGTTTTATGGGTTTGATGATTTTGGGCATTTTAGGTTCATGTGTTAGATTATGATTTTAGAGTTTTTATTTGTTAAGTAGGCAAAAAAGCGGCGCGTGTCCGTAATTTCATGGAATAGACTCTTGATTTTCTTTATAATTATGAAATTTGTTGTTAGTTGGTATTTTTGTTATATTTTGGATTTATTTAGGGTTTTAATTATGCTATGGACAAAAAGATAATTTGATTATGAATATCAAATGAAAGATAATGCTTGATTAAGTTAGTATATACGGATATAAATTTTGTTTTTTAGGCGTAAAGATATTTTGCAAGTATTACCATGGTTTAGACTGCACCACTTAATTTCTTCATCTGGGGTTGAAGCATAGTAGCTAGAGGTGAATGTCCAACTTT
>BJCM01274015.1:0-18325 GCA_018326385.1 Flaveria bidentis | reverse complement strand
ATCTGTTTGTGTATGTGTGTCTATGTGTGTCTGTATCTATGTCTCTCTATGTGTGTGTATGTGTGTGTGTGTGTTTGTGTCTCTGTGTGTGTGTGTGTGTTTGTTTGACTATGACTCTGTGTTTGTGTGTGTCTATGTGTGTTTGTCTGTTTGTTTGTGTTTACGCGCGTCTGTGTGTGTGTGTGTCTGTGTTTGTGTTTGTGTCTGTGTCTTTGTGTGTGCGTGTGTGTATATGTGTGTCTGTGTCACGACGTGTGTGTGTATATGTCTGTGTATGTGTCAATGTATTCATGTGTTCATGTGTGCATGTGTATCTATGTTTATGTGTTTTTGTGTGTCTCTGTGTATTTGTGTGTGTCTGTCTCTTTGTGTGTGTTTGTGTGTGTGTTTTTATGTGTGTGTATCTATTTCTCCATGTGCATGAGTGGGTGTGTGTTTGTGTGTCTATTTGTGTGTTTGGGTTTGTGTGTCTCTGTGTGTGTGTGTTTGTGTCTCTGTATGTGTGTGTATGTGTGTGTGTCCGTATGAAAGTGTCTCTTTCTGTGTGTGTGTGTGTATGTTTGTTTATCTCTCTTTGTGTCTATGTGTTTGTATGTTTGTCTCTCTTTGTGTGCGTGTGTGTGTCTGTGCGACTGCGTGTGTGTATGTGTGTGAGTTTGTGTGTATGTGTCTCTGTGTGTGTGTGTGTCTCTCTATGTGTATGTGTGTGTTTGTCTGTCTTTATGTGTCTATGTGTGTTTATGTGAGTGTGTGTTTGTCTATGTGTGGGTATGTGTGTGTGTGTGTGTGTCTATGTGTGGGTATGTGTGTTGGTGTGTGTGTATGTATCTATGTGTGGGTATGTGTGTGGGTGTGGGTGTGTATGCTTATGTGTGTGTGTGTGTGTGTCTATGACTCTATATGTGTGTGTGTTCGTGTATGAGTCTATGTGTTTGTGTGTGTGTGTATGTTTGTCTCTCTTTGTGTGTGAGTGTGTGTGTGTCTATGTGTGTGTGTGTCTGTGCGATTGAGTGTATGTTTGTGTCGGTGTGTGTGTGTGAGAGCACATATATGTGGCTCTTAGTGTGCGTGTGTGTTCGTGTGTTTGTGTATTTGTCTGTTTTCATGTGTGTTTGTGTGTGTGTGTGTGTTTGTGTTTGTATATGTGTGTTTGTGTTTGTCTGTCTCTCTTTGTGAGCGTGTGTGTGTGTGTGTCTATCTGTATCTCTTTCTATGTGTGTGTGTGTGTTTCTTTGTGTTTGTGTTTGTGTTTGTGTTTGTGTGTTTGTGTGTGTCTGTGTGACTCTGTGTCTATGTATGTGTGTCTGTGTGGGTCAATGTCTCTTTATGTGTGTGTGTCTGTCTTTGAGTGTGTGTGTTTGTTTGTTTTTGTGTGTATGTGTGTGCATCTGTCTGTGTGTATGTGTGTGTGTGTGTTTGTCTGTGTTTTTATGTCTGTGTGTATGTGTGTGTATGTGTGTGTCTGTGTGTGTGGTGTGTGTCTCTGTGTGCGTGTGTGGGCATGTGTGTGAGTCTGTGTGTGTGTGTGTGTGTTTGGGTATGTGTCTCTATGTGTATGTATGTGTATATGTTTTTGTGTGCCTGTGTGTACGTGTGTGTATGTGTGTTTGTGTCACTGCGTGTGTGCACGCGCGCGCATATGTCAGTGTGTGTTTGTGTCTCAATGTGCGTCTGTGCGTCCGTGCGTGTGTGCCTATGTCTGTGTTTGTCTCTATGTGTGTATGTGTGTCTGTGTGTCTGTGTGCGTGTCTGCATGCGTGATTGTGTGTGTGTGTGTATTTATATGTGTCTCTTTGTGTCTATGTGTGTTTGTGCGTGTATGTGTCTGTGTGTATCGATGTCTCTGTTGCGTGTATTTGTGTATGCTTGTCTGTGTGTGTGTGTGTGCGTCTATGTGTGTTTGTTTATGTGTGTGTCTCTGTATGTGTGTAGATGTTTGTTTGTGTAAGTCTATCTTTCTTTGTGTGCAGGTGTGTGTGTGTCTGTTTGTCTCTGTGTCTATGTGTACATATTTGTGTCACCTTGTCTGCGTGTGTGTTTGTGTGTGTATATGTGTTGTATGTCTCTGTAAGTATGTGTGTGTGTGTTTGTGACTTTATGTGTATGTGTGTTTGTTTTTGTGTGTGTGTGTGTGTTTGTGTCTGTGTGTATGTCTATGTCTCTGTGTGTTTGTGTGTTTTTGTCTGTCTCTATATGGATGTGTGGGTTTGTGTTTTCGCGTATGTGTGTGTGTGTTTATGTGTGTTTATTTGTGACCCTTTGTCTATGTGTGTGCGTCAACGTGTGTGTGTTTGTGTGTGTGTCTGTGTGTATATGTGTTTGTGTCTCTATGTGTCTGTATATGTGTGCGTTTGTCTTCTTTATGTGTGTGTGTTTATGTGTACGTCTGTTTGTGTATCTGTGTGTGTATGTGTGTGAGTGTGTGTCTGTGTATCTATGCTGTATGTGTGTGTGTTTGTATGTGTCTCTATGTTTGTGTTTGTCTGTGTATGCCTGTGTGTGTGCACGTGTCTCTTTGTGCGTGTGACGTTTTGGGTGTGTCTGTGTGTGTGTGTTTTTGTCTCTATTCGTACGCGTGTTTGTGTGCGTTTGTGTGTGTCTGTGTCATTGCGTATTTGTGTGTCTGTGTGTGTGGCTGCATCTTTGTCTGCATGTGTGCGCGTGAGCATGTGTTTCTGTGTGTGAGTCTGTGTCTGTGCCTATGTGTTTGTGTGTTTGTCTATTTCTCTATGTGGGTTTCTGTGTGCGGGTGTTTGTATGTGTGTGCCGGTCTGTTTCTCTTTGTGTGTGTGTTTGTGTTTGTGTCTCTGTGTGTGTTTGTTGGTTTATGTGTGTGTTTGTGTCTCTCTATGTACATATTTGTGGGCGTGTGTCTGTGTGTGTGTGTCTGTCTGTCCGTGTGTGTGTGTGTTTGTCTCTGTGTGTGTATGTGTTTATGTGTGTGTCTGTGTGTGTGTGTCGGTGTGTGTGTGTTTATTTCATTGTGTGTATGTGTCACTACCCATGTGTGTGTGTGTCATTGAGTGAGTGTTAGTCTGTGTATGTATCTGTATGTGTCTCTATATGCATGAGTGCATGCGTGCGTATGTCTGTGTCTATGTATGTGTGTGTGTGTTTGTTTATGTCTATGTGTTTATGTTTGTGCATGTGTGGTTTCGTTTGTGTGCGTGTGTGTTTGTACGTGTGTGTATACGTCTGTCTCTATATGAGTGTGTTTGTGTGTGTGAGTGTGTGTGTGTATCTGTGTGTGTTCTTGTTTTATATGTGTGTGGGTGTGTGTCTGTTTCTATATGTGTGTGTGTGTGTGTGTGTTTGTTTGTGTCTCCATGTGTGTGTGTATGTGTGTGTGTGTGTATGTATGAGTGTGTATCCGTGTGTGTGTGTGCATGTTTGTCTCTTTTTGTGTGTGTGTGTTTGTTTGTCCGTCTGAGTGGTGTTTGTGTGTGTGTGTGTGCATATATGGGTCTCTCTATGTGTGTGTCTGTGTCTGTGTCTTTGTGTGTGTATTTTTTATGTGTGCTTTTTTGTCATTATGTGTCTATGTCTCTTTATGCGTATGTGTGTCTATGTGTGTGTATCCTATCTCTGTGTCTTTCTGTCTATGTATGTGTGTGTCGGAGTTTATGCTTGTGTGTTTGTGTCTCTCTGTGTGTCTGCCTATCTCTCTTAGATTGTGTGTGTATATGTGTGTGTGTGTTTGTATATGTGTGTTTGTTTGTGTCTCTTTGTGTGCGGCTGTGTGTGTGCGCCTTTATGTGTTTTAACGTGTCCGTGTGTGTGTGTCTGTGTGTGACTCTGTGTCTGTGTGTATGTGTCTATCTCTATATGCGTGTGTGTTTGTATGCATGTGTGTATGTGTGTGTCTGTGTCTCGGTGTGTGCGTGTGTTGGTGTATGGGTGTGTCAGCGTCATGGTGTGCGTGTGTGTCTATATATATATATGTGAGAGAGAGTGAGTGAGTTTATGTATATCTGTGCAATCTGTTCGTGTGTGTGTGTCGGTGTCTATGCGTGTGTGTTTGTCTGTGTGTGTCTGTGTGTGTGTGTTTGAGTCTTTGTGTACGTGTATGTTTCTGTCTCCATGAGTGTATGTGTCTCTATGTATGTGTGTGTGTTTGTATGTGTGTATGTGTCTGTGTGTCTATGTCTGTGTCTCTGTGTGTGTGTTTGTGTGTGTGTGTGTGTGTGTGTTTGTCTGTGACTGTGTGTGTTTGTTTGTATGTGTGTGTGTTTGTCTATGTCTATGTGTGTGTCTATGTGTCTGTGTGTGTTTATGTGAATGTATGTCCGTGTCTCTATGTGTGGATGTGTTTCTATATGTGTGTGTATCTGTATGTGTGTGTCTGTTTGCACTTTTGTGTGTGTGTTTGTCTGTGTCTGTGTGTGTGTGTTTATGTTTGTGTCTCTGTGTGTGTGTGTTTGTGTCTCTGTATGTGTGTGTATGTGTGTGTGTCCGTATGAAAGTGTCTCTTTCTGTGTGTGTGTGTGTATGTTTGTTTATCTCTCTTTGTGTCTATGTGTCTGTATGTTTGTCTCTCTTTGTGTACGTGCGTGTGTCTGTGCGACTACGTGTGTGTATGTGTGTGAGTTTGTGTGTATGTGTCTGTGTGTGTGTGTCTCTCTATGTGTATGTGTGTGTTTGTCTGTCTTTATGTGTCTATGTGTGTTTATGTGAGTGTGTGTTTGTCTATGTGTGGGTATGTGTGTGTGTGTGTATGTGTGGGTATGTGTGTTGGTGTGTGTGTGTGTGTCTATGTGTGGGTTTGTGTGTGGGTGTGGGTGTGTATGCTTATGTGTGTGTGTGTGTCTATGACTCTGTATGTGTGTGTGTCCATGTATGAGTCTATGTGTTTGTGTGTGTGTGTATGTTTGTCTCTCTTTGTGTGTGTGTGTGTGTGTCTATGTGTGTGTGTGTCTGTGCGATTGAGTGTATGTTTATGTCGGTGTGTGTGTGTGTGAGTACATATATGTGGCTCTTAGTGTGCGTGTGTGTTCGTGTGTTTGTGTATTTGTCTGTTTTCATGTGTGTTTGTGTGTGTGTGTGTGTTTGTGTTTGTATGTGTGTGTTTGTGTTTGTCTGGCTCTCTTTGTGAGTGTGTGTGTGTGTGTCTATCTGTATCTCTTTCTATCTGTGTGTGTGTGTGTTTCTTTGTGTTTATGTGTTTGTGTGTGTCTGTGTGACTCTGTGTCTATGTATGTGTGTCTGTGTGGGTCAGTGTCTCTTTATGTGTGTGGTTCTGTCTTTGAGTGTGTGTGTTTGTTTGTTTTTGTGTGTATGTGTGTGCATCTGTCTGTGTGTATGTGTGTGTGTGTGTGTGTGTTTGTCTGTGTTTTTGTGTCTGTGTTTATGTGTGTGTATGTGTGTGTCTGTGTGTGTGGCGTGTGTCTCTGTGTGCGTGTGTGGGCATGTGTGTGAGTCTGTGTGTGTGTGTGTGTGTTTGGGTATGTGTCTCTATGTGTATGTGTGTGTATATGTTTTTGTGTGCCTGTGTGTACGTGTGTGTATGTGCGTTTGTGTCACTGCGTGTGTGTGTGTGTGCGCGCGCGCATATGTCAGTGTGTGTTTGTGTCTCAATGTGCGTCTGTGCGTCCGTGCGTGTGTGTCTATGTCTGTGTTTGTCTCTATGTGTGTATGTGTGTCTGTGTGTCTGTGTGCGTGTCTGCATGCGTAATTGTGTGTGTGTGTATTTATATGTGTCTCTTTGTGTCTATGTGTGTTTATGCGTGTATGTGTCTGTGTGTATCTATGTCTCTGTTGCGTGTATTTTTGTATGCTTGTCTGTGTGTGTGTGTGCGTCTGTGTGCGTTTGTTTATATGTGTGTCTCTGTATGTGTGTAGATGTTTATTTGTGTAAGTCTATCTTTCTTTGTGTGCATGTGTGTGTGTCTGTTTGTCTCTGTGTCTATGTGTACATATTTGTGTCACCTTGTCTGCTTGTGTGTGTGTGTGTGTCCGTGTGTGTGTATATGTGTTGTATGCCTCTGTAATTGTATGTGTGTGTGTGTTTGTGACTTTATGTGTATGTGTGTTTGTTTTTGTGTGTGTGTGTGTGTGTTTGTGTCTGTGTGTATGTCTATGTCTCTGTGTGTTTGTGTGTTTTTGTCTCTCTATATGGATGTGTGAGTTTGTGTTTTTGTGTATGTGTGTGTGTGTTTATGTGTGTTTATTTGTGACTCTGTGTCTATCTGTGTGCGTCAACGTGTGTGTGTTTGTGTGTGTGTCTGTGTGTATATGTGTTTGTGTCTCTATGTGTCCGTATATATGTGCGTTTGTCTTCTTTATGTGTGTGTGTTTGTGTTTGTGTTTATGTGTACGTCTGTTTGTGTATCTGTGTGTGTATGTGTGTGACTGTGTGTCTGTGTATCTATGCGTGTATGTGTGTGTGTGTTTGTATGTGTCTCTATGTTTGTGTTTGTCTGTGTGTGCCTGTGTGTGTGCACGTGTCTCTTTGTGCGTGTGAGGTTGTGGGTGTGTGTCAGTGTGTGTGTGTTTTTGTCTCTGTTCGGACGCGTGTTTGTGTGCGTATGTGTGTGTCTGTGTCATTGCGTGTTTTTGTGTCTGTGTGTGTGGCTGCATCTTTGTCTGCATGTGTGCGCATGAGCGTGTGTTTCTGTGTGTGCGTCTGTCTGTGCCTATGTGTTTGTGTGTTTGTCTGTGTCTCTGTGTGGGTTTCTGTGTGCGTGTGTCTGTGTGCATGTGTCTGTATGTGTGTGCCGGTCTGCTTCTCTTTGTATGTGTGTTTGTGTTTGTGTCTCTGTGTGTGTTTGTTGGTTTATGTGTGTGTTTGTGTCTCTCTGTGTACATATTTGTGGGCGTGTGTCTGTGTGTGTGTGTCTGTCTGTCCGTGTGTGTGTGTGTTTGTCTGTGTGTGTATGTGTTTATGTTTGTGTCTGTGTGTGTGTCGGTGTGTGTGTGTTTATTTGTGTCTTTGTGTGTATGTGTCACTACCCATGTGTGTGTGTCATTGAGTGAGTGTTAGTCTGTGTATGTATCTGTCTGTGTCTCTATATGCATGAGTGCATGCGTGCGTATGTCTGTGTCTATGTATGTGTGTGTGTGTTTGTTTATGCCTGAGTGTGTATGTTTGTGCGTGTGTGTTTTCGTTTGTGTGCGTGTGTGTTTGTACGTGTGTGTATACGTCTGTCTCTATGTGAGTGTGTTTGTGTGTGTGTGTGTGTGTATCTGTGTGTGTTCTTGTTTTATATGTGTGTGGGTGTGTGTCTGTTTGTATATATGTGTGTGTGTGTGTTTGTTTGTGTCTCCATGTGTGTGTGTATGTATGTGTGTGTGTGTATGTATGAGTGTGTATCCGTGTGTGTGTTTGTGTGCATGTTTGTCTCTTTTTGTGTGTGTGTGTGTTTGTTTGTCCGTCTGAGTGGTGTGTGTGTGTGTGTGTGTGTGCATATATGGGTCTCTCTATATGTGTGTATATGTCTGTGTCTTTGTGTGTGTATTTTTTTATGTGTGCTTTTTAGTCATTGTGTGTCTGTGTCTCTTTGTGCGTATGTGTGTCTATGTGTGTGTATCCTATCTTTGTGTCTTTCTGTGTATGTATGTGTGTGTCGGAGTTTATGCTTGTGTGTTTGTGTCTCTCTGTGTGTCTGCCTATCTCTCTTAGATTGTGTGTGTATGTGTGTGTGTGTTTGTATATGTGTGTGTGTTTGTGTCTCTTTGTGTGCGGCTGTGTGTGTGTGCGTGTATGTGTTTTAACGTGTCCGTGTGTGTGTGTCTGTGTGTGACTCTGTGTCTGTGTGTATGTGTCTATCTCTATATGCGTGTGTGTTTGTATGCATGTGTGTATATGTGTGTCTGTGTCTCGGTGTGTGCGTGTGTTGGTGTATGGGTGTGTCGGCGTCACGGTGTGCGTGTGTGTCTATATATATGTATGAGAGAGTGAGTGAGTTTATGTATATCTGTGCAATCTGTTCGTGTGTGTGTGTGTCGGTGTCTATGCGTGTGTGTTTGTCTGTGTGTCTGTGTGTGTGTGTTTGAGTCTTTGTGTACGTGTATGTTTCTGTCTCCATGAGTGTATGTGTCTCTATGTATGTGTGTGTGTTTGTATGTGTGTGTGTGTCTGTGTGTGAGTGTGTCTGTGTCTGTGTCTCTCTGTGTGTGTTTGTGTGTGTGTGTGTGTTTGTCTGTGACTGTGTGTGTTTGTTTGTATGTGTGTGTGTTTGTCTATGTCTATGTGTGTGTCTATGTGTCTGTGTGTGTTTATGTGAATGTATGTTCGTGTCTCTATGTGTGGATGTGTTTCTATGTGTGTGTGTGTCTGTATGTGTGTGTCTGTTTGCACTTGTGTGTGTGTGTGTTTGTCTGTGTCTGTGTGTGTGTGTTTATGTTTGTGTCTATGTGTGCTTTTGTTTTTGTATGTGTGTGTATTTGTGTTTGTCTATGTCTTTGTGTGCTAGTATGTATCTCTGTGTCTGTTGGTGTATGTGTGTGTGTGGCTGTGTGTGTGTTTGTTCTCTGTGTGCGTCTGTCCGTGGGCGTGTTTGTGTGTTTAACTCTCTTTGGATGTGTTATTATGTTAGTGTGTGTGTCAATGTTTATCCGTGTTAGTGTCTCTCTGTTTGCGTGTGTGTGTGTGTGTGTCTGTGTCTGTCATTGTGTGTGCGTGTGTGTATGTGTTTGTGTGTATATGTATGTGTGTGTCCGTGTGTTTTTGTGTGTGTTTGTGTTTGTGTGTGTGTGTTTGTTTGTGTCTCTATGTGTGTGTATGTGTGTCTCTTTGTGTGTGGAACGTGTCTCTGTGTGCGTGTGTGGGAGTCTATGTGCCTCTGTATCTTAGTTTGTGTCTGTGTCTCTGTGTGTACGCTTGTGCATATGAATGTGTATGTGTTTGTCTATGTCACTACGTGTGTGTGTGGATGTATGTGTGAGTATGTGTCTGTGTTTCCACATGCACGTGTGCGTCTGTGCGTGTGTGTCTATGTGTGTTTCTATGTGTGTGTGTGTCTCAGTTTGTGTGTGTGTCTGTGTATGTTTTTCTTTGTATGTGTGTGTGTGTTTGTGTGTGTGTGTGTTTGTTTCTCTATGTGTGTGTGATTTTGTGTGTGTGTGTGTCTATGTCTCCGTGTGCATGTGTAGGTATGTGTGTGTGTGTGTGTTTGTGTGTCTATGTGTGTGTGTGTTTCCGTGTGTGTGTCTATGACTCTGTAATGGTGTGTATATGTGTGTGTGTGTCCGTGTGTTAGTCTCTGTGTGTGTATATGTATGTTTGTCTCTCTTTGTGTGTGTGCGTGCACGTGTGTGTGTCTGTGTGTGTGTCTCTGTATGTATATGTGTTTGTGTCTCTATGTGTCCGTATATGTGTGTGTTTGTCTTCTTTATGTGTGTGTGTGTTTGTGTTTGTGTTTATGTGTACGTCTGTCTATGTATCTGTGTGTGTATATGTGTGACTGTGTGTCTGTGTTTGTCTGTGTGTGCCTGTGTGTGTGCACGTGTCTCTTTGTGCGTGTGAGGTTGTGGGTGTGTGTCTGTGTGTGTGTGTTTTTGTCTCTGTTG
Source organism: Flaveria bidentis (assembly GCA_018326385.1). NCBI lineage: Eukaryota > Viridiplantae > Streptophyta > Magnoliopsida > Asterales > Asteraceae > Flaveria > Flaveria bidentis. The sequence continues at coordinate 8,818 of BJCM01274015.1, read as the reverse complement.
GTACGCGTGTGTGTGTGTGCGCGTATGTGTGTGTCTGTGTCATTCCGTGTTTGTGTGTCTGTGTGTGTGTCTGCATCTTTGTGTGCATAAGTGTGCGTGAGCGTGTGTTTATGTGTGTGCGTCTGTGTCTGTGCCTATGTGTTTGTGTGTTTGTCTATGTCTCTGTGTGTGTGTTTGTGTGCGTGTGTCTGTGTGTGTGTGTATGTGTGTGTGTGCCAGTCTGTTTCTCTTTGTGTGTGTGTGTGTCTGTCTGTGTCTCTGTGTGTTTGTTGGTTTATGTGTGTGTTTGTGTCTCTTTTTGTACGTATTTGTGGGCGTGTGTCTGTGTGTGTGTGTCTGTCTGTCCGTGTGTGTGTGTGTGTTTGTCTCTGTGTGTGTATGTGTTTATGTGTGTGTCTGTGTGTGTGTGTCGGTGTGTGTGTGTTTATTTGTGTCTTTGTGTGTATGTGTCACTACCTATGTGTGTGTGTCATTGAGTGAGTGTTAGTCTGTGTATGTATCTGTCTGTGTCTCTATATGCATGAGTGCATGTGTTCATATGTCTGTGTCTATGTATGTGTGTGTGTGTTTGTTTATGCCTGTGTGTGTATGTTTGTGCGTGTGTGTTTTCGTTTGTGTGCGTGTGTGTTTGTACGTGTGTGTATACGTCTGTCTCTGTGTGAGTGTGTTTGTGTGTGTGAGTGTGTGTGTGTGTATCTGTGTGTGTTCTTGTTTTATATGTGTGTGGGTGTGTGTCTGTTTATATATGTGTGTATGTGTGTTTGTTTGTTTGTGTCTCCATGTGTGTGTGTATGTATGTGTGTGTGTATGTATGAGTGTGTATCCGTGTGTGTGTGTGTGCATGTTTGTCTCTTTTTGTGTGTGTGTGTGTTTGTTTGTCCGTCTGAGTGGTGTGTGTGTGTGTGTGTGCATATATGGGTCTCTCTATGTGTGTGTGTCTATGTATGTGTCTTTGTGTGTGTATTTTTTTATGTGTGCTTTTTTGTCATTGTGTGTCTATGTCTCTTTGTGCGTATGTGTGTCTATATGTGTGTATCCTATCTCTGTGTCTTTCTGTGTATGTATGTGTGTGTCGGAGTTTATGCTTGTGTGTTTGTGTCTCTCTGTGTGTCTGCCTATCTCTCTTAGATTGTGTGTGTATGTGTGTGTGTGTGTTTGTATATGTGTGTGTGTTTGTGTCTCTTTGTGTGCGGTTGTGTGTGTGTGCGTGTATGTATTTTAACGTGTCCGTGTGTGTGTGTCTGTGTGTGACTCTGTGTTTGTGTGTATGTGTCTATCTCTATATGCGTGTGTGTTTGTATGCATGTTTGTATGTGTGTGTCTGTGTCTCGGTGTGTGCGTGTGTTGGTGTGTGGGTGTGTCTGCGTCACGGTGTGCGTGTGTGTCTATATATATATATATATATGTGTGAGAGAGTGAGTGAGTTTTTGTATATATGTGCAATCTGTTCATCTCTGTGTGTCGGTGTCTATGCGTGTGTGTTTGTCTGTGTGTGTGTGTTTGAGTCTTTGTGTACATGTATGTTTCTGTCTCCATGAGTGTATGTGTCTCTATGTATGTGTGTGTGTTTGTATGTGTGTGTGTGTCTGTGTGTGAGTGTGTGTCTGTGTCTGTGTCTCTCTGTGTGTGTTTGTGTGTGTGTGTGTTTGTCTGTGACTGTGTGTGTTTGTTTGTATGTGTGTGTGTTTGTCTATGTCTATGTGTGTGTCTATGTGTCTGTGTGTGTTTATGTGAATGTATGTCCGTGTCTCTATGTGTGGATGTGTTTCTATGTGTGTGTGTGTCTGTATGTGTGTGTCTGTTTCCACTTGTGTGTGTGTGTTTGTCTGTGTCTGTGTGTGTGTTTATGTTTGTGTCTATGTGTGCTTTTGTTTTTGTATGTGTGTGTATTTGTGTTTGTCTATGTCTTTGTGTGCTAGTATGTATCTCTATGTCTGTTGGTGTATGTGTGTGTGTGGCTGTGTGTGTGGCTGTGTGTGTGGCTGTGTGTGTGTTTATGTCTCTGTGTGCGTCTGTCCGTGGGCGTGTTTATGTGTTTAACTCTCTTAGGATGTGTTATTGTGTTAGTGTGTGTGTCAATGTTTATCCGTGTTAGTGTCTCTCTGTTTGCGTGTGTGTGTGTCTGTGTCTGTGTCTGTCATTGTGTGTGCGTGTGTGTATGTGTTTGTGTGTATATGTATGTGTGTGTCCGTGTATTTTTGTGTGTGTGTGTTTGTTTGTGTCTCTATGTGTGTGTATGTGTGTCTCTATGTGTGTGGAACGTGTCTCTGTGTGCGTGTGTGGGAGTCTATGTGCCTCTGTATCTTTGTTTGTGTCTGTGTCTCTGTGTGTACGCTTGTGCATATGAATGTGTATGTGTTTGTCTATGTCACTACGTGTGTGTGTATGTATGTGTGAGTGTGCGTCTGTGTTTCCACATGCACGTGTGCGCCTGTGCGTGTGTGTCTATGTGTGTTTCTATGTGTGTGTGTGTCTCAGTTTGCGTGTGTGTCTGTGTGTGTTTTTCTTTCTATGTGTGTGTGTGTTTGTGTGTGTGTTTGTTTCTCTATGTGTGTGTGCTTTTGTGTGTGTGTGTGTCTATGTCTCCGTGTGCATGTGTAGGTATGTGGGTATGTGTGTTTGTGTGTCTGTGTGTCTATGTGTGTGTGTGTTTGCGTGTGTGTGTCTATGACTCTGTAATGGTGTGTATATGTGTGTGTGTCCGTGTGTTAGTCTCTGTGTGTGTATATGTATGTTTGTCTCTCTTTGTGTGTGTGTGTGTATATGTGTGTGTCTCTCTACGACTAAATGTGTGTGGGTGTGAGTACATATCTGTGGCTCTTAGTGTGCATGCGTGTGTATGTTTGTCTGTCTTCGTGTGTGTTTGTGTGTGTGTGTTTCTGTCTGTCTGTCGGTCTCTCTTTTGTGTGTGTATCAATCTGTGTGTGTTTGTGCGTTTTTGTGTGTCTTTGTGTGTGTGGGTTAGTGTCTCTCTATATGCTAGTGTGTGCGTTTGAGTCTATTTATATATGTGTGTGTGTGTGTCTGTCTTTGAGTGTGTGTTTGTGTGTGTGTGTTTGTTTTTGTGTGTATGTGTATGTGTGTGTTTGTGTGTATATGTGTGTCTGTATGTGTATGTGTGTGTCTGTGCAGGTGGCGCGTGTCTCTGTATGCCTGTGTGGGCGTGTGTCTGTCTCTATTTGTGTGTGTATGTGTCTCTGTCTCTATGTGTACGTGTGTATATGTGTATGTGTGTTTGTGTCACTGTGTGTGTGTATGTGTGTGTCTGTGTCTCAATGTGCATGTATGCATATGTGTCAGTGTATGTGTGTGTCTTTGTGTGTGTGTCTTTGTGTGCATGTCTGTGTGTGTTTTTATGTGTGTCTTTGTGTCTGTGTCTGTTTTTTGTGTGTGTATCTGTGTCTCTTTGTGTGTGTGTGTTTGTGTGTTTGTGTGTGTGTGAGTTTGTGTTTGTGTTGATGTGTGTGTATTTGTGTGTGTGTGTCTGTCTCTCTATGTATGTGTGTGTGTTTGTATGTGTGTATTTGTGTCTCTGTGCATGTGTGAGTGTGTGTGTGAGTGTCTGTGTCTGTGTGTGTTTGTGTTTGTGTGTGTGGTGTGTCTGTGTCTCTGTATGTTTGTGTGTATTTTTGTATGTGTTTGTGTGTATGTGTCTCTATCTTTGTGTATGTATATATATGTCTCTTATTGTGTGTCTGTATGTCTATGCGACTGAATGTGTTTATGTGTCCATGTGCATGTGTCTCTGTGTGTGTGTTTGTGTTTTTGTGTGTGTTTGTCTGCGTCTCTCTGTATGTGTGTGTGTGTCAGTGTATATCTATGTGTGTATGTGTGTGTCTATGTGTCTGTGTCTTTGTGTGTGCGGGTGTGCGTGCGTGTGTGTGTTTGTGTGTGTTTGTCTGTGTGTGTATGTGCTTGTGTCTCTGTGTGTCCGTATATATGTGTGTGTGTGTTTATGTTCTGTATGTGTGTGTGAGTGTGTGTTTGTGTTTGTGTTTGTGTGTATATGTGTGTGTGTGTGTGTCTTTGTGTGCGTATGTGTGTGTCTGTGTGTGTGCGTGTCTCTATGTGCATGTGCGTGTATGTGTGTCTGTGTCATCATGCGCGTGTGTGTGTTTCAGTGTGTCTATGTCTCTATATGCGTGTGTGTGTGTGTGTGTGATTGTGTGTGTGTGTCTGTGTGTGTGTGTGTGATTGTCTCTGTATGTATTTGTGTGTTTCTGCTTGTGTGTGTCTGTCTCTGTGTGTGTGTATGTCTGTGTCTTTGTGTGTGTGTATGTGTGTGTGTCTCAGTGTGTATGTGTGTCTGTGTGTGTTTGTGTGCGTGTATGTGTGTGTGCATGTGTCTCTAAATGTGAGTGTGTTTGTGTTTGTGTTTGTGTCTTTCTATGTGTGTGTGTATATTTGGTTATGTGTGTGTGTGTCTATGTCAGTGTCTCCGTGTTCATATGTGTCTGTCTGTAAGGGTGTGTGTGTCTCTGTGTGTGTGTGTGTGTGTTTTTGTGTGCGTGTTTGTGTGTATGAGTATGTTTGTGTGTTTGCGCATATGTGTATGTGTTTGTGTGTCTGTGTGCATATCAATGTATCCCTATGTGCATGTGTGTGTATGTGTCCGTGTGTGTGTGTGTTGTGTCTCTGTGTGTGGGTGTCTGTGTCTCCATGTGTGTGTGTGTGTGAGTGTATGTCTATGCCTTTGGCTCACTCTGTGTTTGTATGTGTGTGGGTTTTTCTATGACTATGTGTCTGTGTGTGTTTATTTGTATGTGTGTGTGTTTGTCTGTGTCTGTGTGTGTATGTCTATGTGTGTGTGTATGTGTGTGTTTGTCTGAATGTGTGTATGTGTCTCTATGTGCGGGTGTGCTTCTATGTGTGTGTGTGTGTCTGTTGTGTGTGTTTGTGTTTATATGTGTGTGTGTGTTTATGTTTGTATGTGTGTGTGTGTGTTTGTTTGTGTTTATATGTGTGTGTGATTGTTTGTGTCTGTGTCTGTGTGTATTTGTGTCTGTGTGTGCTTTAGTTTTTGTATGTGTGTGTATTTGTGTTTGTCTGTGTCTATGTGTGTTAGTCTGTATCTTTATGTCTATGGATCTTTATGTGTGTGTATCTTTGTGTGTGTGTCTGTGTGTTTAACTCTCTTTGTGTGTAAGTGTTAGTGTGTTAGTGTGTGTGTCTATGTGTGTCTCTGTCATTGTCTCTCTCTGTGTTTGTATGTGTGTGTGTGTCTGTGTTTGTCTTTGTGAATGTGTGTTAGTGTGTTATGTGTGTGATTGTGTCTTTATGTGTGTGTGTGTCTATGAATATGTATGTGTGTGTGTCTGTGTGTGTCTGTGTGTGAGTGTGTGTGTGTATGTGTATGTGTGTATTTTTGTCTCTCGTTGTCTGTGTGTGTATGTGTGTGTGTGTCTGTGCGACTGAGTGTGTGTGTGTGTGTGTCGGTGTGTGTGTGAGTGCATATCTATGGCTCTTAGTATGCGTGTGTGTGTGTGTTTGTGTGTTTGTTTGTCTTCGTGGGTGTTTGCGTGTGTGTCTATCTGTCTGTCTCTCTTTGTGTGTCTATGTTTGTATGTCTGTCTCTCGTTGTGTGTGTGTGTGTGTGTGTCGTTGTGTGTGTTTGTGCGTTTGTGTGGGTGTCTGTATGTGTGTGGGTCAGCGTCTCTCTGTGTGCGTGTATGTGTGTTTGTGTTTGTCTTTGTTTGTGTGTGTTTTTGTGTGTGTGTGTGTTTGTTTTTGTGTGTATGTGTTTGCGTCTGTTTGTGTGTATGTGTGTGTCTGTGTGTCTGTGCGTGTTTGTATATGTCTATGTGTCTGTGTGTGTTTGTTTGTGTGGCGCGTGTCTCTATGTGCGTGTGTGGGCGTGTTTGTGTCTCTATGTGTGTGCGTGTCTGTGTCTGTGTTTTTGTGTGTACCTGTGTGTATATGTTTATATGTGTCTTTGTCTCTGTGTGTACGTGTGTGTCTGTGTGTGTGTGTCAGTGGTTGTGTCTTTGTGTGTACATGTGTATATGTGTATGTGTGTTTGTGTCTCTATGGGTGTGTGTGTCAGCGTATGTGTCTCTTTGTGTACATGTGTATATGTGTATGTGTGTCTGTGTCACTACGTATGTGTGTGTATGTGTGTGAGTGCGTGTTTGTGTCTCAATGTGCCTGTGTGCGTATATGCGTGTGTATCTGTGTTTTTGTGTCTCTGTGTGCGCGTCTATGTGTGTGTGTATGTTAATCTGTGTCTCTTTATGTCTTTGTGTGTTTGTGTGTGTGTGTGTTTGTGTGTGTATTTGTGTCTCTGTGTGCGTGTATTTATGTTTGCTTCACTGTGTGTGTTGTGTATTTGTGTTTATGTTTATGTATTTGTGTATGTGTGTATCGGTGTCTTTCTCTCTTTGTATGTGTGTGTTTGTGTGTGTGTATTTGTGTCTTCGTGTGCATGTGTGTGTGTGCGTGCGTGTGTGTGTGTCGGTGTGTGTGTCTGTGTGTGTGTCTGTGTGTGTATGTTTGTGTTTGTTTTTGTGTGTCTGTGTGTGTGTCTGTGTTTGTGTCTTTATATGTGTGTGTGTGTGTATGTGTGTGTGTGCTCGTGTGTATGTGTCTCTATCTGTGTGTGTATGTGTGTATGTGTCTCTATATGTGTGTGTGTGTCTGTCTGTCTCTCTTTGCGTGTGTGTGTGTGTGCATGTGTTTGTGTGTTTGTCTGTCTTTATGTGTGTTTGTTTGTCTGTCTCTCTTTGTATGTGTGTGTCTTTTTATGTGTGTGTTTGTGTATTTGAGTGTGTCTGTGTGTGTGGGTCAAGTTCTCTTTGTGTGTGTGTGTGCGTTTGTGTCCTTCTCTGTTTGTGTGTGTCTGTCTTTTAGTGTGTGTGTGTGTGTGTGTGTGTTTGTTTTTTTGTGTATGTGTGTGCATGTGTCTGTGTCTATGGGTGTGTCTGTGTGTCTGTGTGTGCTTGTTCGTGTCTCTGTGTCTGTGTGTATGTGTGTGCCTGTGTGTGTGGCGTGTGTCTCTCTGTGTGTGTGGGGGCATGTGTGTGTCTCAGTGTGTGTGTCTGTGTGTCTGTGTTTGTGTCTCTGTGGGTACATGTGTGTATATGTGTATGTGTGTCAATGTCTTTATGTGTACGTGTGTTTATGTGTGTATGTGTATCTGTGTCACTGCATGTATGTGTGTCTATGTGTGTGAGTGTGTGTTTGTGTCTCAATGTGTGTGTACGTGTGTGCATGTGTGTGTGTTTGTGTGTCAATGTGTGTGTGTATGTGTGTGTGTGTGTATGTGTGTGTGTATTTGTGTCTCTGTGTGCATGTGTGCGCGTGACCATGAGTTTGTGTGTGTTTGTTTGTGTGTGTGCATGTGTGTGTCTGTATGTTTGTTTGTGTCTCTCTGTGCTTGTGTTTGTGTGCCTGTGTGTGTGTGTGTGTCTGTTTCTCTGTGTCTGTGTGTGTGTTTGTGTCTGTCTGAGTGTGTGTTTGTGTGTGTTTGTGTCTCTTTGTGTACGTGTTTGTGTGTGTGTCTGTTTGTGTGTGTATTTTTTATGTGTATGTGTGTGTAGTGGTGTGTGTGTGTGTGTTTGTTTGTTTGTTTGTGTTTGTGTGTGTCTGTGTTACTACACGTGTGTGTGTGTGTCATTGAGTAAGTGTGTCTGTGTATGTATGTGTATGTGTCTCTATATGCATGTGTGCATGTGAGTGTGTGTATGTGTGTGTGTGTGTTTGTCTATGTCTGTGTGTGTTTACGTTTGTGTGTCTGTGTTTACGTTTGTGTGTGTCTATTTGTATGTGTATGTATGTGTCTATCTCTGTGTGAGTGAGTGAGTATTTGTATGTGTGTGTGTGTCTGTGTGTTTGTGTCTCTGGTTGTATATGTGTGTGGGTGTGTGTCTGTGTGTCTATGTGTGTGTGTGTTTGTTTGTGACTTTGTTTGTGTGTGTATGTATGAATGTGTGTCCATGTGTGTGTGTGTTTGCATGTTTTTCTCTCTTTGTGTGTGTGTGTGCACGCGACTGAGTGGTATGTGTGTGCATATATGGATCTCTCTGTGTGCATGTGTGTGTATGTCTTTGTGTGTGTGTTTGTTTATATGTGTGTGCTTTAGTGTCTGTGTGTGTCTGTGTCTCTTTGTGTGTATGTGTGTCAGTTTGTGTGTGTGTTTCCTACTTTTATGTCTTTGTGTGTATGTATGTGTGTGTCTGGGTGTTTGTGTTTGTGTGATTGTGCCTCTCTTTGTATGTGTCTATCTCTCTCTCTCTCTCTGGATGTCGGTGTGTGTGTGTCTTTGTGTGTGTGTCTCTATGTGTGTGTGTTTGTGTATGTGTGTGCCTGTGTCTCTCTATGTGTGGGTGTGTTTCAGTGTGTTTGTGTGTGAGTGCATGTGTCTGTTTGTCTATCTTTGGCTGTGTGCGTATGTTTGTGTTTGTGTGTATGAATGTGTCTTTGTTTATGTGTTTGAGTCTATGTGTGACTCTATGTGTGTGTGTGTGTTTGTGTGTGTTTGTGTGTGTGTGCTTCTGTGTCTGTGTGTGTCTGTGTCTCTTTATGTGTATTTGTGTCTATTTGTGTGTGTGTTTGCTATCCCAATGTCTTTGTGTGTAAGTATGTGTGTGTCTATGTGTTTGTCTCTCTGTGTGTGTGTCTATCTCTCTCTCTGGATGTGTGTATGTGTTTCTCTGTGTGTGTGTGTCTTTATGTATGTGTCTCTCTATGTGCGGGTATGTGTTTGTGTGTGTTTTAGTGTGTCCATGTGTGTGTGTGTCTTTTTGTCTGTCTTATTGTGTGTGTGTCTGTTTGTGTTTGTGTGTATGTGTGTGTGTGTTTGTAAGTGTGTGTGTGTGTGTGT